>VDFB02347504.1:100543-183201 GCA_007258455.2 Sequoia sempervirens
TGTCATGGTGGGAAATGAAGCGAGGTAAAGCTCAGCAAAGTGGTGGAGGTTGGGGTAATTCCCGACAAAGAAAAGTTTGTAGAGGTAAAAGAATCACTAAAACACAGGATTCAAGTGGTTCAATCTCTCATAGAAGATCTTCACCAAGTACAGGAAGATGTCGACGGGCATCGCACTATTCTTGACAAAAGTATCAGAGAGTTGCCTGGTCAACTTCTTGAGGAAAATCGTATCTTCCTACCGGCCACAGAAATATCCCTGATCTTCAAAGAAGCCATCATGAATTTGATTAATGATTCGGACTACCGGAAGCTTGGGTGAACATCGACGTGATACAAGGCTCACATTAGACAACACGAAGAGGCGCGTCTTGGCCAGTTGCAAGGTTCCACTCATCTACGAGATCGATCCGCGAAATTCACACCATTGTGGATTACACCGTTGTCGGATGAGAAGTTAGGTCGCGAGGAGACTCTGAGAAGTTGAAGACTTCGCCCAATGCAAGGAACATGGGCGACCCCTATTCTCGATGTTAGACATTTCAGTTGCATCCCATTATGCATCTTGTAAATATTTCTCGACATTTTCGAATGTCATTTTGTAAATTGTAATTACACCAAGTCCAAAGATGTAATATTTTCAAAACAAATTACACTTTGACTTTGGTCAAAGTTAGGTGAGATCTCCTAAAATCGCTCACCTAACTCTCCCTGATTTTCTCAATCTCTTTCCTTATTTTGCTCATCCCTCTTTCTATATAATGAGAGGGATTTTTCATTGTAAAGGATCTTTTTAGCCTTTTGCAACGAAGTGCTGCCCTTTTGTAAGCAAATTTGTGAAACTTTGCGTTCATGTTTGTGAATGAGATTCGATCAATAAAGAAAAGGATTGCAAGCCAAACTTTGCGTTGGATTCGATACTTTTGTGAGTTGATCTGATTTGGTAGTGATTAGTTCAAGGAATCTGAAAGACTCTAAGTAGTTGATGTAAACTTTGTGTTACATTGGTTATTTAGATTGCATTGTATTTCTTTTATCATTGGTTGAATGATCTATAAGACTTTGTGCTTATAATCATTCATGCTCTTGCATGTTCTTGTTGAATAATCTACAAGACTTTGTGCTTGTAATTATTCATACTCTTGGATACTTTGTCGAAGGATCTACAAGACTTTGTGCTTGTAATCGTTCGTGCTCATTGACACTCTTGTTGGATGATCTACAAGACTTTGTGCTTGTAATCGTTCATGCTGTTCGAAGAATTGTTGCGTCTAAGAAGACTTTGTGCTTCTAACGTAGCAAACGGTACGTCTACGCAGATCCAACATTGATAAAGCTACGGAACGACTTTGTGCCTTCGTGAGCTTTCCTTTTTAATTTATTTGTTTGTTGTTAATTACTTTGGTATCTCACTTGGCTTTGGCGAGATAGAGATATTGGCATTAATGCTAGTTGTTCGTTTCAAGTTATCAAGAATTGAACTTCCAACACGTGAAGCATTGTAACATCTTCTCAAAGAGAAGAAGGATGAATGTAACACACCCCACTCCGTGAATTTCGCGGTACATTTTGTAATTACTTGTGTGATTTACTATTGTTTCTCTTAGCAGTAAGAAGGGCGCCTCCCCTTTCCGAGAGGAGAGATTCACATCTCACATAGCTGTGGCTGAAGTCCAAGTTGTGTAATCTATCGAAAGCTGATTACATAATTTTCACCCAACACAAGTACATAAATGTATTACATCAAGTTACATCATAGACTATAATAGTCTTGAGAACAACTAAGGTTCTTCTTTGACGCTCGCCTCCACTGGGTGATGAGAACATGGTTGAAGCACTTTACCGCTCAACCACAAAGCTTACACTTCCTCAGAATTCTTCCGAATTGAAGAATGCCCGACCCTGCACGGAAAGTTTAGCAAGAGAACAATCTACAAGGTGGAATCTGGTGTGTGCCCATACATCAACATGCAATTCTATCTACAAGTTAGAAAAGAAAATGCATGATCTATGCTAGGAATGGCAGAGTGTGAAATCACAGAGTTCATACATACATAATGAACTATATTGCTTGGCCAAGCATAATAAATGTGTTGCAACAACAACAAACAATAGGTTCTAGTAAAGTAAACCTATACTCTCTAAACTCCATTTCAGCACCCATCCCGAAAAGTGACTTTCTACTATACATCTCATAACAGCTATTTACCCTCTAGCAACATCTATGTAATGTCCCCCCTTTGGGACATTTTTGTCCTAGCAGCAATAAATTAATGCTCGGGTTATTATTGAAGTTTTTAAAAAGAGAGTATTAATTTATTAAGGCCATTGGACCATATGGTGCCAAAATTTAAATTGAATGGGTCCCTTGGTGCGAACATAAAACAAATCTTTATTTGAGTTCGTTTTTTTTTTAAATATATAATTCTCCCAAGAAACATTTCATGTTTCTGGTGGCAATTACTCTCGCATGGAAGAAAGGTCGTCGGGAGGCTGAGTGGAGGTTATGGATGATTTTTTGGTTTTTGTAGAGCTTCCTGAAAGGGAACGATGGAATGAGCCTTGCTCAAACTGACTTCCAGGGCATCTGAGTATGGTCTACATGGTTGAAAGATATCACCTTGTAATGAGCCTTGCTCAAACTGACCTTAATCTCTTCAATTTGCTGCCTTGTAATTTTGTCAAACAGCTTGTATGCAATGTTCTTGTTTGCTAGTCTGAGTTTTCAGTTTGTAGTTTGACGATTGTAATGAATGCTAAATTGATTTGAGAGCTTGGAAAATAACTTCTACAATGTCTATGCAAATATCTAAGTGCAATGCAATCACTTTTTGTATTTTCAAATGCATATAAATGAGAAACTACAAAGATAAAATGCATCTACAGCCAAGAGACATTTTGTCAAACACTGTGCATACGTACTATTAAGCCGAGTACAATGATATTTAAATGCACAATAACAACTATAATTGATCAACTACTTATTTCTCCTTGATTGCAAAAGACTGTCCAATACAATGCTTATTACAAAATGGCGAAGACTCTTGGCATTTACAATGATATTGAAATATGATAATTGCTGATAAGAATGTTCACCTACAGCTAAAAACTAACTTATTCAATATGCAATGCTATCATGACTGATTAATAGAGGAACCTGGTTGTATGATGACGCCTTGGATGAGGGTTGATGAAGAAATCGAATTCCAAACAAAATGACCTTTTTCCAAGCCAAATCGACCCCTTCAAGCAAATCGCCCCTGT
The DNA here is from genome assembly GCA_007258455.2 of Sequoia sempervirens. Classification (NCBI taxonomy): domain Eukaryota; kingdom Viridiplantae; phylum Streptophyta; class Pinopsida; order Cupressales; family Cupressaceae; genus Sequoia; species Sequoia sempervirens. The sequence continues at coordinate 103,807 of VDFB02347504.1, forward strand.
TCTGATCAGTCTGATAAATATAAAATAATCTTCAATGTTTTCCAGCCTCCTCAAGCTCCAAACGTAATCACCATGACCTTATAAAATGGGCGCACCAAACTAGAGTGAAAATCGATGCAAGTATGGGCTCCTACAAGCAAAATCGAGCCTTCAATGGCATCCCTTTATGACTGTAATTTCTGGTTTTAAAATCAGAATTCTCCACAATTCAAATCGTCCTCCAAGATGACAAAATGAGGAAGATTTCAACACCACAAATGATCTCCAACAAAGCTCCAAATCGACTTATACCAAAATTGGCCTTTGGCCACAAATTTTGCTCAATGAGAAGTCTGAAGCAACAACTCCAACAGCAGCAACCCTTTAGAAGGTATTTCACTTCCTCAATTATGCTATCAATGGGAGTTATCGTTCCCAAAGACAATATACTACAGAAACCTTGGCTCCACAAGTGCTCATAAAATTGCAAATGTCAAATGCTGGATGATAACAATGGTAGCCCTCACCCTCTTTTAAACTTTCCTTTTCCCTCATTAGGACAGCTTCTAGAAGCATCATAATATTTTATTATTATTTTTATTTTATAATTTATATTTGCACTTTATAATAAAATAATTACTCTTAACATAAAGTACAAATATAACACCACCTTATAACATGAGGTTTCTAAAAATAGAAACATCTCAATAAATCATTAGAATACCTCCATATGAATACTGAACCCCCAATGAAGCCAACTTCCAACAGGGTAACTGTCGTGAAGACCCTCTAAACATGCCCTATTAGCCTACGAGGGCCACTGATAGGCTAATCATGTAGATATATCAATGTCTAGCTAGAAGGGAACATTACAGTCTGCCCCTCCTGAAATTGCTTGTCCCCAAGCAATCTCAAATCCAGATGTTGTAGAATCTCCTCACTCTCCCAAGTAGCATCCTCAACTGGTGAATCCCTCCATTTGATCAAATACTCTCTGATAACCCGGCGGCGCAAATGTCTCTCCCTAACATCCAAAATAGCCTTGGGCACTAAAATCAGCTTCCCCTCGTCATCCAAGGGTGGCAAGGTTGTGGAAGGAACCACACGATGTCCTAACGCCTTTTTGAGGCATGACACATGAAACACATTATGTACTCTGCAATCCGCCGGCAACTCCAACTCGTAAGCCACCTCTCCCACTCTCCTGATAATCCTAAATGGTCCATAGTAGCACGGCTTAAGTTTCTCTACACCACTCCTCTTAAGGGAGGACTGTCTGTACGGCTGCAACATCAAGTACACCATATCTCCAACCTCAAAGGAGCGCTCAACCCTCTTTTGATCTGCATACTGTTTCTGTTGGTTTTGTGCCTTCTATATATTCTCCCGTAGAGCCCTCATAATATCTTGGTTCTTCTGTAATAGATCCCCAACACTAGGCACACAACTGTCACTCAACAAAAGATCCAAAAAGCTCAGTGCATCATACCCATACAAAGCCATGAATGGTGTCATCTGAATAGAGATATGGTAAGTGGTATTGTAGCAATACTCACAAAGATATAACCACTTGACCCAACCCTTCTGCTACCCTGCAATGTAATTCTTGAGGTACCCTTCCACCCATTTGTTCACTATCTTTGTCTGTCCATCCGTTTGTGGGTGGTAACTAGTACTCGGAGTGAGCTCTGTCCCACATAGCCTGAATAGCTCCTGCCAAAAATGACTCATAAACTGGCTATCTCTGTCACTGACGATGCTCCGAGGCAACCCATGCAACCTGAATACCTCATGGAAAAAAAACTCTGCTACCTGAGTAGCTAAATATGTAGATGTGATCGGAAGGAAGTGAGCATACTTAGTCAAACGATCCACAACCACATATATACAATCCCGTCCATGGGCTCTCAGGAAACCAGTAATGAAGTCCATCGACAAACACTCCCACTTCCTATCAAGAATCGGAAGTGGCTGAAGTAGGCCCACAGGGTGTGTGTGCTCCTGCTTATTCTGCTGACAAACAGGACATTCTCTGACATATCGAAGAGCATCTGATTTAAGGCCCTTCCAGGTGAATATCTCCTATATCTGTTTGTAGGTCTTGAAAAATCCGGGATGTCCGGCCATGGGTGCATCATGAAAGGTCCTCAGAATTGTGTTCTTTATCCCCAATCCTGGGGTCAAATAGATTTTCCCCTTGTAAATGATAAGATCATTTACAACTGTGTATATGTCGTCCTACACTAACCCCTCAACAATTCCTGTAGCCCAACTGTCCTTAGCATACTCTACCACTATCAGATGCCTCCAATCCTCTGCAATCCTAGCCATGGAGCTCAAGTGTCGGCGATGCGATAAAGTATCAGCAACTACATTTTGCGTCCCTTTGACAAAGGAAATGTCAAAGTTGTATGATTGCAGCTTGCTCACCCATTTCTACTGACGATCATTAAGGTCCCGTTGCCCAAGGAAATGTCTCAAGCTGTTATGGTCGGTCTTCACTACAAATTTGCTGCCCACCAATTACTACCTAAACTTGGCCAATGCATGCATAATGGCCAACATCTCCTTATCATATATGCTGTAACCCCTTTCTGGACCATGGAGTTTCCGACTCTCAAAAGCAATTGGATGTTTGTCCTGCATAAGGATTGCACCTATTCCCTCACCTGAAGCATCACACTGCAACTCAAAGGGTTTAGAAAAATCTAGTAATGCAAGCACTGGGCAAGTAGTCATGATTAGTTTGAATAATAGCGGGCGCCATGTAATTCATCTATTAGCTCATCAATCCTAGGGATGGGGTATTTGTTCTTGATTGTCCTTTTGTTCAGTAGCCTATAGTCAATACACATCTGCAACGTACCATCCTTTTTCTTAACCAAGACCACTGATGATGCAAAAGGTGACTTACTGGGTCTAATGTGCCCCATAGCAAGCAACTCCTTAATCGTTTTCTCAATTTCATCCTTGAGTCACTTGGGATGCCTGTAAGGAGTGACTATCACGGGCTTGACATCCTCCTCCAATTCAATGATATGCTCAATCCATCTATCTGGAGGTCTACCTAGAGGAATTTCACTGAATACCTTCGTGTGCTTAATTCTCAACTCCTGAATGTCTGGATGGTATTCTGGCTTTTGCTGTTCTCCTTGTGTAGGCATCAACACACATTCTGCTGCCCACTCAACCATATAATGTCTCATAAGCCTCTCCATCCTCCTGAATGAGATCATCTTGAAACTAGAATCTCAGATTGCCTTAAGAATATGAGTTTTCCCATCCACCTGGAATGTCATTTCCATCTCTCTGAGGTCAAGGGTGAATTTCCCAATATCATGCAACCATCTCATGCCAAGTACCATATTTGTATCTCCCAAATTCACCACATAGAAATCAGTTTTGAACTCATAGTTGTTCACGCGCATGGGTAAGTCTGAGATCATCCTTTCACATTTGAGGGTGTACCCATCAACAACCTTAACTCTTATTCCCTCAAACTCTTCTATCCTGATTCCACTCCTCTCAACTAATCTGGCATCAATGAAATTATGTGTAGCTCCCATGTTGAGAAGAGTGATGATTTTTTGCCTTGCTAAAACTCCACGCATCCTAAAAGATCCTTCCTGCTGGATGCTAGTTATGTGTGCATCATGTCGCCTTGCTGCCCTTTTATGTTCTCCCTCACTTTCAAGCTTTTCTTCATCATGATCAACACTTGAATCCTCTGAATCAGATTGCTGGTCTGATTTCTCCGACTCAGAATCCTCATAATATGCCCACATTGCTCTATTAACTTTGCCCTTAGGTCTCAAGGGACAGTCATGGTTTGCATCATAGGGTCCTTTACAATAGAAACACAACTTCTTTTTGCGCAGATCATTGAGTGTATCACGATCTAGAGGTGTTGTTGATTTGCCCTTAAATTCTGGTTTGTTCTTCTTCTTAGAGAAAGATTTATTGTCACGATATGAAGAAGATCCCTTTGATGGGAACTTGCTTTGTGGGGCTGCAAGTTCCATGCTCCTAGCTTTTTTCATTGCCTCCTGCAGTGTTGGTGGATCAAAGGCTTTTAACCAACCCTTCAATGGTTCCATCAATCCTTCAGTGAACAAAACTACCAACCTTCTTTCATTAATATTAGGTACCATCACTGATAATCTCTGAAAATCTGCAACATATGCTTCTAAGGTTCCATGTTGCTTCAATTGTGCTAACTCTCTGAATGTCACCTCAGGATCCTTGCTGTCAAATCTGTCTATCAATCTATTAGTGAACTCCTCATAAGTATTGACAAGGTTATGGCCAAGAGTGACCAAACCATGGTACCACCATTCGTGAGCAGCTCCCTCCAAATATAATGTAGCAAATTTGATAGCGTCCTCTTCAGGCATTGGTCTCAAAGAGAGGTAGTTATCTAGCTTTTGCACCCAAGACCTAGCTGTACATTCACCGCTTCCATCAAAATGGGCCAATGTCACGTTTCCAAGAGCTTGTTGAAAGTCAATCTTTGGAACTACAGGAGGACTACAATCATTCCTCCCACCATTTCTTCTATTCCTTTGATTCATGAATTGATCAAAGGTACACTGTTCTTAGAGATTAGGCGGTAACATAGAATACTCCATGTATACTTGCCTAGCATCGTCTGCAAAAGGTGCTGCAGCTTCCACTTGTTGTTCTTCCCTTGGTGTGGAAGTAGGGAAAAGAGGTCTAGAGGCTGATCCTCTAGTATTAGTCGCTCTATCTCTTCCATTGACCTTCGTATTATTGCCATTAACATCACTATCTCTCATGTATGATTGTTTTGATTCTGAAAGTGATTTTGATTCGGAACTACTTGCTGGTCCATTCTTGCTAGCAAGCGTGACATCATGTCAATCATCCCATCGAACTTTTTTTCAATCCGTGCTTCTCTCTCATCCATGTTCTACCTGTTACTATCTGACATGTTTTCAATTGTTTCTTCAAACCCTTCAACTACTTTTCCTGTTTGTCTTAAAGCCTCTGAAAGAGTATCTGCCTCTGGAGTTGGTGGAAATTGGAAAGGCTGATTTCTTGCTTGACTTCTAGTGTATGGCCTTTCACTCATCTGACAATTGAATTTGGAAATCATAGGATGGCAAAATCTTGGCTCTGATACCACTGTAATGATCTTTGCTCAAACTGACCTTAATCTCTTCAATTTGCTGCCTTGTAATTTTGTCAAACAGTTTGTATGCAAGGTTCTTGTTTGCTGGTCTGAGTTTTCAGTTTGTAGTTTGACGATTGTAATGAATGCTAAATTGATTTGAGAGCTTGGAAAATAACTTCTACAATGTCTATTTAAATATCTAAGTGCAATGCAATCACTTTTTGTATTTTCAAATGCATATAAATGAGAAACTACAAGGATAAAATGCATCTACAGCCAAGAGACATTTTGTCAAACACTGTGCATGCGTACTATTAAGCTGAGTACAATGATATTTAAATGCACAATAACAACTATAATTGATCAACTACTTATTTCTCCTTGATTGCAAAAGATTGTCCAACACAATGCTTATTACAAAATGGCGAAGACTATTGGCATTTACAATGATATTGAAATATGATAATTGCTGATAAGAATGTTCACCTATAGCTGCAAACTAACTTATTCAATATGCAATGCTATCATGAATGATTAATAGAGGAACCTGGTTGTATGATGACACCTCGGATGAGGGTTGATGAAGAAATCAAATTCCAAACAAAATGGGTATCAAGACAGAATAACCCGGCCAAAATAACCCAAGGACAAAATAACCCAGGGTCATAATAACCCATGGACAAAATAACCCGTGGTCAAAATAACCCATGGACAAAATAACTCATGGTCATTTTAGATCAAGCTAGTAAACTAGAAATGCCATAAAATAAATTATAAATATGATTGTGAGGCACCATAGAGGCTATTTAGGTCATTTTTTAGACCATATATCCATTATATACCCCTAAAATAGCCTTAAAAACCTTGAATATGCTTAAATAACCTATAAAATGGTAAATAATTATAAAAATAAAGGCAATTTCGTGGGAATAAGTTGATTAAGAGTTATTATAAAAAGATATAAATGAAAAGGCATTAAGAAGATATATAAAGTGGTAGAATTAAGAGAAGTAAAGAAAGGAAGAAGGGGAGAAGTAAGAGTGTGTAGAGTGATAAGAAGAGGAGAAATCCAAATTCATAAAAGAAGATATTTTGTAATATATTTTTTTGAACATTATTTTAAATTTTCCTAGGGTTTTCTAAAAGAGTACAAAAAATCAATATACTTTTTAGGGAACCAACACATTCTTCATAATTTTTAATATATACAATGCCTCTTTTGTTTTTAACAAGTCAAAAAAACAAGAATTTACTTATTGTAGACGGTTACACATTTTTGTTTCATCGACAAGGCATCAATAAAATGATTTGGCATTGTGTGGAATATTTTACAAATAAATGTTCAAGTTGGTGCTATACTACGACAAAAAAAAAATCCAGTGATGTGATTAGCAGTACAGAACTTAATCATGCTCCAAAACCTGAGATGATCACTATCAAACACAAATTGAAAGAAATGAAAGACATGGCATGCTCGACTCAAGATTCCACAAGAAATATCATCGCTGCTTCATGTTCTAATATTTCATTACCCGTAGCAGGAGCAATACCATCAACCCATGCATTATCCAAAACGATTCGAAGAAAAAGATTAAGATTTGAAGCGCCACCACCAAATCCTCACACATCGGCAGATCTTATCCTACCAGTTGAATATACAATTACCAATAGAGGGGAAAAGTTTCTTTTTCATGACAATAATGATGAGAATCGTTTTTTAATATTCACCACCACACAGAATTTGCAATTACTGAAAGAATCTGAAAATTGGTTTAGTGATGGTACATTTAAAACAATGCCAAGTATTTTTCAACAGTTGTACACAATTCTTGGCTTGAAAACTGATGCAATATTTCCACTCATTTATATTCTTATGAGCAACAAAACAAGAACCACTTATACACAAGTACTTGCAAAATTAAAACAACTTCAACCTAATCTAAACCCAAAAACTATACTTATTGATTTTGAATTAGGTTTCATGGGAGCTATTTCTGAAAATTTTCCAAATGCCACTATTCAAGGATGTTTTTTCCATTTCTCTCAATGCTTGTGGAGGAAAGTTCAAGAAGAAGGTCTACAAACACATTACAATGCCGATGAAGTATTTGCATATGAGATCAAGAAACTTGCTGCATTAGCTTTCGTGCCTCAGATAGACGTAATTGATGCATTTGAAACACTTCAGCAATCTCCTTATTATACAGAACATGAGGATACCCTGCAACCCATAATTGATTATTTTGAAGACACATGGATTGGCAAACTAACCAAAAGAGGCAATAGACGATCACCCAAGTTTCCAATCACAATGTGGAATTGCTATTCAGCTACTCAAGATGATCTTCCCATAACCAATAATACTATTGAGGGATGGCACAGAGGATTTAGTGAATTGCTTCAAGTATTGCACAACTCAGTTTGGAAATTCATCAAAGCAGTGAAAAAGGAACAAAGTTTGCAAGAGAATAGAATAGAGAAATTTATAGCTAGATACACTGGGCAACCAAGCAGGAAAAAATACCGTGAACTCAAAGAAAGACTAAAAAGATTGGTTGATGGTTATGACAACCATAACATTTTAGATTATATAAGAGGAATCGCTCATGTCAACTCAAAGAAAGACTAAGAAGATTGGTTGATGGTTATAACAACCATAACATTTTAGATTATATAAGAGGCTTCGCTACCATACCATTTTAGATTATATAAGAAGCATCGCTCATTTTTGTAGCAATGCCTCTTATATAATCTAAAATGTTATGGTTGTCATAACCATCAACCAATCTTTTTAGTCTTTCTTTGAGTTCACGGTATTTTTTCCTACTTGGTTGCCCAGTGTATCCAGCCATATATTTCTCTATTCTATTCTCTTGGAGACTCTGTTCTTTTTTCACTGCTTTGATGAATTTCCAGACTGAGTTGTGCGATGCTTGAAGCAATTCACTAAATCCTCTGTGCCATCCCTCAATAGTATTATTGGTTATGGGAAGATCATCTTGAGTAGCTGAATAGCAATTCCACATTGTGATTGGAAACTTGGGTGATCGTCTGTTGCCTCTTCTGGTTAGTCTGCCAATCCATGTGTCTTCAAAATAATCAATTATGGGTTGCAGGGTATCCTCATGTTCTGTATAATAAGGAGATTGTTGAAGTGTTTCAAATGCATCAATTACGTCTATCTGAGGCATGAAAGCTAATGCAGCAAGTTTCTTGATCTCATATGCAAATACTTCATCGGCACTGTAACGTGTTTGTAGACCTTCTTCCTAAACTTTCCTCCACAAGCATTGAGAGAAATGGAAAAAACATCCCCGAATAGTGGCATTTGGAAAATTTTCAGAAACAGCTCCCATGAAACCTAATTCAAAATCAATAAGTATAGTTTTTGGGTTTAGATTAGGTTGAAGTTGTTTTAATTCTGCAAGTACTTGTGTATAAGTGGTTCTCGTTTTGTTGCTCATAAGAATATAAATGAGTGGAAATATTGCATCAGTTTTCAAGCCAAGAATTGTGTACAACTGTTGAAAAATACTTGGCACTGTTTTAAATGTACCATCACTAAACCAATTTTCAGATTCTTTCAATAATTGCAAATTCTGTGTGGTGGTGAATATTAAAAAACGATTCTCATCATTATTGTCATGAAAAAGAAACTTTTCCCCTCTATTGGTAATTGTATATTCAACTGGTAAGATAAGATCTGCCGATGTGTGAGGATTTGGTGGCGGCGCTTCAAATCTTAATCTTTTTCTTCGAATCGTTTTGGATAATGCATGGGTTGATGGTATTGCTCTTGCTACGGGTAATGAAATATTAGAACATGAAGCAGCGATGTTATTTCTTGTAGAATCTTGAGTCAAGCACGCCATGTCTTTCATTTCTTTCAATTTGTGTTTGACAGTGATCATCTCAGGTTTTGGAGCATGATTATGTGATGTACTACTAATCACATCACTGGATTTTGTTTGTGTCGTAGTATAGTACCGACTTGAACATTTATTTGTAAAATATTCCACACAATGCCAAATCATTTTATTGATGCCTTGTCGATAAAACAAAAACGCTTAACCGTCTACAATAAGTAAATTCTTGTTTTTTTGACTTGTTAAAAATTGAAGAGACATTGTATATATTAAAAATTATGAAGAATGTGTTGGTTCCCTAAAAAGTATATTGATTTTTTGTACACTCTTTTAGAAAACCCTAGGAAAATTTAAAATAATGTCCAAAAAAATATATTACAAAATATCTTCTTTTATGAATTTGGATTTCTCCTCTTCTTATCACTCTACACACTCTTACTTTTTCTCCCCTTCTTCCTTTCTTTACTTCTCTAAATTCTACCACTTTATATATCTTCTTAATGCCTTTTCATTTATATTTTTTCATAATAACTCTTAATCAACTTATTCCTACGAAATTGCCTTTATTTTTATAATTATTTACCATTTTATAGGTTATTTAAGCATATTAAAGGTGTTTTAAGGCTATTTTAGGGGTATATAATGGATATATGGTCTAAAAATGACCTAAATAGCCTCTATGGTGCCTCACAATCATATTTATAATTTATTTTATGTCACTTCTAGTTTACTAGCTTGATCTAAAATGACCATGTGTTATTTTGTCCATGGGTTATTATGACCCTGGGTTATTTTGTCCTTGGGTTATTTTGGTCGGTTTATTCTGTCAAGGGTTATTTTGGCCGGGTTATTATGTCTTGATACCCTTCTAGAAGCATCATAATATTTTATTATTATTTTTATTTTATAATTTATATTTGCACTTTATAATAAAATAATAACTCATAACATAAAGTACAGATATAACACCACCTTATAACATGAGGTTTCTAAAAATAGAAACATATCAATAAATCATTAGAATACCTCCATATGAATACTAAACCCCCAATGAAGCCAACTTCCAACAAGGTAACTGCCGTGAAGACCCTCTAAACATGCCCTATTAGCCTACGAGGGCTACTGATAGGCTAATCATGCAGATATATCAATGTCTAGCTAGAAGGGGACATTACACACCTAGGCTTTGATCTGGCTTTCAAAGAGAGATTACAGACTTGGAGTTCATGTATTTGGATATCGACACTGTACAATGCTTTTTGGATTGGTTTCTAAAGATTGGATGAATACTTTCTGATACGTCAAGCTTATTTCTATGTTGAGGTAGTCGCTAATGAAGGAATGTGCTAATTTTCGGGTTTATTCCCTTGGAGCAAGCAGTTATCGAGATTTACGCTTAGTCAGGATTTTTTGGAGAGATTATCACACAAGCTGTCATTGTGAGCCTTGGAGGAGTTGCGTCGAGTTTTTTGGTTGCAAACTTGAATGATTTCCAGCGTGAGCTTTCCGTGAATGTTTCTTAGCTGAACGAAGGTGGACATTGTCACTTTTTCCTTCAGCCAACAACTTTATAAAGTTAAGATGGAATTTGTTTTGCTAAGTGAGTTTCTTGTTCAACCGTTGGTGGAAATTCGTGATTTTCTCCTGTTCACCATTAGACACTTTGAAGAAATCAATCATTCTGGAGCCGATACACTACCAGCTGGGTCAAGCCGATTACTAGCAAGAAGTTGATAATGCAGGTCGGAGCTCATTACTCTGTGTCAAGTTTGAGTCGATTCTACTGTTTCAAATTCATTTGTGTGTAAAGCGAATACTGGTCTGGGCATTTTCTGATTAATGTACTTGGTCGTCAAGCTGCTTTCAAATAAGTAAAGGTCAGAGCTTTGTCTAATTTTTTTGCTCAAGTTATATCTGAAAGTATGTGCTAGCTTCTTGGATAGTCATAATAATTTTCATGGTATAAAATTTCTATGCTTTTCTACACCTATATACAAAAACCCATTAGAAACAAAATAGAGGTCACTACATTGCACATCTAAGTTAAACTCAAAACTGCACTCTGTGAAGGATTTCTGAAATTTTAAAATCTCAGTTTGGGGTAGGTTATTTCAATCTACCCGTAGGTGCTCTAGTCAACTAAGGTATCACTTTTCTGTTCAAGTATTTAAAATATTCTTTCACAAATGTCTTAAAGAGAAGTAACAAAATACTAATTTATACTCCAAACAGAAATCAGATTTATGATTCATCGAGTAATTCAACATTCAGTCATATTATTCTTATGACTATTATATTATTTTCATCATAAGCATTTTACATTTTTAAAAATGTACCAAGAACAAAAGAAGGTATGTCACAAGTATGTGTATGTACATATACGAAGTTTATGTGCATATACATATATGTTCCTACTAATGTTAAAGTTTGTGCATACATTCTGAAATAATCATTAATTCAAATTGCAATCTTAAAGTAGTATTCTATTTTATATTTCTTTGTCAAAAATAAAGAATCAGAACAAGTCTATGCTAATAGTTTCACACTTACTGTTATTGCATGCTTACAACTATGATATTCTAACATTGTTGTTTACATAAGAACATTCATTGTTTAAACAGAACCAGTACTGTTTCCTACTAAACAGTTACAAAACAAAACATTTTCATATGAACATTCATTGTTTAAAAAGAACAAGTACTATTTCCTACTAAACAGTTACAAAACAAGACGTTTTCATATGAACATTCATTGTTTAAATAGAACAAGTACTGTTTCCTACTAAACAGTTACAAAACAAGCTATTTTGATATGAATATTTATTGTTTAAACAGAACAAGTAATGTTTTCCTACTAAACAATTACAAAACAAGTTGTTTTCATATGAACATTCATTGTTTAAACAAAACAAGTACTGTTTCCTACTAAACAGTTACAAACAAATTGTTTACATGCTAAATAGTTTATTGAATAAACTTATAAAGATAACTTTCAACAAAAAAGTGTCATTTGCAAAAGAATAACCACCGTTTGCATCGACATATTACTATTTCAGACTAAACAGTTACATTTAAAGACAAATAATGTCGTTTGTTGATCTCAATCTGCTCACATGCGAAAAGATCACCTTACAAGTAAATGTTCATTGCTTAACAAAGGAATGATTTTTCCACTATGAACTAAAAAATAAACAATCAAATAGCCTAGTTTCATACATAAGGACAGAATGTCTATTATTCAAATTCTTGAACACTTTCCTCATTGGAAATTCGATAAGCAACTATGTTTGACATGTTTGTCAATGACATACTTGAGCAAATATTTCAGTCAAAGAAAGCATAGAAGCTTCAAGTTCAAACAATACTCATGCCTTTTTAGGCTGCAACAAAACAAACTACGATTGCTCTGGATCGACCAATCTCAATGGTCGGGTGTCTTCTTTCTATGCATCAAAGATATATTTGAAATCACCCATGAGGGCTTACTGTTTTATACCATGCATGTTGCAATATTAAACATGCAGACTTTCGTATGTATCATTTAAACATTCAAGGGTCATCCCATCAATAATAAGATCGAACCAAGCAAGGCTTGGTGTTTCTCTAACATATAAACCCTTCCATCGTTCCTACCGAATGGGGTATGCTTCCCATTAATGACAATATACATATATGGAAAGCTCTAAGAGCTTTTATTCAAGCCCTATTACAGTTATCGACCCAACGATAGTAAGCATTAGAAACAATACAATTAAAAATGCGGCGGAACATACCCTTCCCACAAGATCGAAATCGATCCTTCTCAAGGATTATAATTACAAACACATTGTAAATCGGAATAAATTCCGATAGCCTACATAAGGATGAAGGTCGAGCCGTTGGAGGCTCTCAAGCCTCGGCCTGGCTTTGTACAATAGCCACAAAGGCTCTAAGTTATGACGGTTTCCACCCTGAGTAGGCCGTAGGCCATGCGTCCTTCATGAGGTGGTAATTGATATCTATATAGATATTCATACATTTGGCTTCAAGCTGATTCACGTACAGAACAACGACCTCATTTTCATGATGCCATGAGATAAAATGAAGGAAAAACTTCTTGCATGATTCAATATTAGCAATAAAGCTAAGTCTATGCAAAAATGTGGAGATTGAATTACCTCACAATCGAACTATGATGTTGTCTTCCTCAAATTTTTCCCAGTCTTTAGTTCGTCCCTGTTTTTCCTTTCAAATTCCCCAAATACTTTCTTCTTCTCTCTACTTTTTCGCCTGGGTTCTCTTTCAAAAAAATAAAAATAGAAACATTGTTTTTGCATGTTTTCTGGGGCGATGGCATTATGGCCATGCTGCCGACTTCTAATTTTGAAAATTGCCTTTATGACTTCAGCAGGCCACATCCATCATGGACTTGCCTTTATATTTTTCATTGATTTCCACAGTTCGATTCATAATGTATCGGTTATCAACTTAAATTCAATATGAATTTGAATATATATAATATGTATATATATATATATACTTATATATTTATATATCTTTAAGCATTGAAATGATTTCATTCACATTTACCTTGTATTCGAATATAATATATATATATATATGTGTGTGTGTGTGTGTGTGTGTGTATGTGTGTGTTTGATTTACATACACGCATATATATGTATATGTATGTATGTATTTATATATGCATTCATATACAAGTTGCTTGTTTTGGAATGGCTTATAGCTTTTATACACTTTCATTTAAAGTAACGAACTTGAATTTTCATTTCGAGCATCTATATATACATATATATGCCTATACTAAAGAAATAATTTTCTTTACTATACTCGCTTTTGTTTCCTTCAAATCACAAAGTTTGAATAGAAAATTTAATCTACAAACCATTCATTTTCAAGCACTAAAACAATTCAAGTCAGGAAAATTATGTTCTCTTATATATGCAAATCAGTTCAAATGCAAGTCATCATGCCCTTTGTGTTGTGTACACCCAGATTCCAACTGGGTTACCGTTCGATCCAACTAAACACTCCTACTTCAACCGTGTTCTTGTCCTTCAACTTATCACCTTGCAACTGCACACACTTGCACTCGTAAATTAATCAATAACGTTCAATTCTTGGTAACATATAAAATAATTTCCAAAAGTTCACAAAGACAACATCAGTCAACTTCTTTCATTCATTTTCAAGAATTCCAAAATTTCCATTTAATATTTAATTGAATTTCTTCAATAATTCAATTTTCCGCATTATAATAAAATTGCAATAAAATTGGGTTATGACAGTTTTTTTCTCTTCTCAGGTCATTGCCTGATCTATCTATTCTAAAAGAAACCAACCTAAGAATATGTTTGTCATGTGATTTGAAACCAAGCACATACCTTCTCAACACACTTTCTTGTGCTTCAGATGGTCGACTCATCATGGTAAGTTTTGAAAGTTGGAATAGTGTTTTCATTCCATAATTATGTTTCCTAGTTGCATTTGTTTTTCAGAAGTTTTCAATTATCTTATGTCCCTACATGCTGCACAAAGTAAACTTCAAAGACTAAATGAACTTCTCTCAAATGTAGACTGATGGAGTTAAAGAATTGTTTCACATATCACTTCTCAATGATGATAATGACTTCAGGTACATTGAAAGCTTCTTTTTTCTTTCTGTTTCATCAATAATTGATTGAATCTTTATGCCTCCTTTTAAATCTATGATGCTGTAAAGTTGTAAACTATAATAAGGGATATCAAAATGACTATGTTGTGGTCATATTTTTGCAATCGTTTCCGACAATGGTACTGTGCCTTTTCCTTTGAGATGCATGAAAGTTCTTTGCTATCATTTCTTGCAGTGAATCTTGCAAAAAAAGTCATGATGGTCATTAAGGAGTACAATTTTAGATAATTTATAACTAGAACCAACGGAGTATAACATTAAACTCACTTCTTAATGACCCCTAAGCACACTATAATGTTAAAGCAAGAACTTATGTCAATGCTTGAGGAGATATTAAGACATTAAGGGACCAACAAAAGGCTAAACACTTATTCAAGGAGAGAAATACTTCCAATTAATCCAATCCCTATTTCGGATAGAAGTATTTTCCTCCATTAGAACATGGTGATGATTTCCACAAACAAGTACTCACCATCAAAAGAGAATGTTGAGAGAAATATATATTTCCAAAGCAAGAACACAAGAGAGAATTCAAAGGAGATAGATACTTACTGTATCTACTAATGAAAGAGCAATGGTCACTTTATAAGAACATAAACCCTAATACGAGGGTGACACAAACCTAAACCCTAAAATGACTAAGTAAACAATATTATAGTTGACCATTATAACTTTATTACTAAGACTATCATGAGGACTAGTATGACCATTATAACTTTATATTATAGACGCTAACATCCTCCTTTAATGATCTTTCTAGAAAATACACCAAGTTTATCTCTAAATTTTACAAATTTATCTAGACCAAGAGGCTGGGTGAGAATGTCGATAGTCTAATCTTAGGTTGGACAATACTGTAGTTCAACTTCTCCACCTTTTATGAGTTATTGAATGAGGTAACAATGTATACCGACACATTTTCTTTCCTCATGAAAGATGATATTCTTTGCTAATTTGAGAACTTTTTGGTTATCGCAGAAAAGTATTGTGGACTCAATTTGATGAAGTTGTAAATCTGCAAGCATTTTTCTGAGCCAAACCACTTCATGAGCCCCTTTTACTACCACTCTGTATTCTACTTCTGTAGAGGAAATTTTGCATGTTGTTTCTTGTTGATCCAAAAATTTGCTCCTATACAAGACTAAGAATATTATTGGGAATTAATGTCACATCTAGGTTAGTAATAGAACAAATGTTAGTTTAGTGACAGTTAAAAATCATTGACAGTCTTGGGCTGCAGGTTGCTGAGTGTTTGAGCTCCTTTAATGAATGCCATTTTTTGTGCAGCAACTGATCGGTTCAGCTTTGATGCCACCTATGGTGTAGTCTATTGTTGTAGACTGCTGCAGGTAGTTATAATTGACAATACTACCTCATAGATGTCAAATGTACAGTTGCAACATTATCTTTACCAGCAATGTTGAAATATTATTAAATATTCATCAACTTACATAATATGTTTCATTCTTTGGTTTGGACGCCACCCTTATCTTATCCCACATTTAGCAAGAGCTGTAGAAAGAGTGTTTAAATTTTGCTTTACCCTCCATTTCAGTTGTCTCCTTGTGGAGACTATAGGTGTTGGATTGAGCCTGGAAGCTGCTAGTGATTAATGCTTATTCCTACTGCATTGGAGATTTATGGTTTATGTTTGCTCGAGAGATGGAAGTACGTGCTAAGAAAATCATTTAATATAAAGTTTTTAAATGAAAGGTGAGGAGTGTGGTTAAGAGCATATAAGTGGGTAGATTTTTAATTGTGAATTGAATAGTTTAAACTTAAAGTGCATTAAGTGATGTAGTCCCTAAGGTGAGCTTAGAGGTTAATATTTTGCAAAATCATCTCATAAGTGCATAAATTTTCTAAGTTAGAATGGGAATTATTGTAAGGTTGCATTATTAGTTGAATCTGACACCCATTGCTTAATCTTTGAATATGGTCACACATATATCAAATATTGTTTGTATTATCAAAGTTGTCAATGCTATATCTACTGACAGTTTTAGAGGTTTAAATGCTACGTCTAGCAGCTAAGTTGTTGGTTTTGGTACAGGGTTCTAGTATGTCGATACAACAAAGAAAAAATTCTTGGGTACAACTGTATTATATATATGCAAAAAAATTAAAAATATATCGAATTATAAATACATTTGATAGAATATGATACTTCATCATTTATCAATGGTTGTGATAAATATTTATGTCAATTGATAGTTTAAAATTTCAATATTATGTCATATATCATATATGTCTAGGACAATTCAAATTAAAATCGTCACAATTACAAAATTTGAAATAAATACAATAAAAAATTATATATTGATCTTCAATATTCATCAAAAGGATCTAGATTAAAGTTATCATTTGGCTCAACATTATTTGAACCACAAGCAAATTGAGTATCACTCCCACTAGGTACATCATGTGTATGCGCCTTGCCATCATCTATATTGGCTCTAGCAAGATCTACAATAGATGCATCCAAGTCGGTACACTCAAGGGCTATATTGCAATTCTTTGTTTGTAATAACATGAACCAAATTTCTAAACCAATTTTTTGCAATTTCCCCCCCCTTTGGCTGGATAGTCATTTCGTCAAATACTTTAAATGTAAATGTTTATGAAGTTTTGTGTGTAACTACTTGAACTTGAGGAATAGCAGGTTTAATTACTCAAAAATAGCTACACCAAGTATCGCCCAAGCCAAATGACCTTATGAACATAACCATTGGACTCCCAAGACCGCATCAATCTCCCCAATGCCTACTACATAGAAATTATTTGTCACTATGTAGTTACCCAAGGTTATGCTCAACTATGAAATCCATTTGGTACAAGTCATGGTAAAGCCATTTGCCACCATCACACTAAAACCCTCAGAGTCCTCTACCTGTAGACCCCTCTTGGCCACCAAGGCCTCATCTATAAAATTGTGGGTTGCCCCACTATTGATCAAAATTGTCACTTGCTTCCCCTGTAAGACTCCTCTTACCCTAAATGGGTTGTACCTAGGAGTACTAGAGACAGTAGTGATGGTTACTCCTTTCACCTCCTCTAGTGAGTGCTCATCCACATCTACCTATTCTCCATCTGAGTCACCCAACTCACTACCTGTGGCCCCTTCTACCTTCTCTTCACTATCTAAAATCACCTCTATGTAATGTACCTTTTATTTTCCCAAGCACCTATGGCCAAGTTCCCAAGGCTCTTTGCAAGAGAAGCAAAGATTTTTTTCTACGAAGTTCATTTCTGGCATCATCGTCCAGATTGTTCCTTTTTGGCCACTCTTTTTGGAAAGGCTTTTTATCCTTCTTTGGTGGAAATGTTGTGGGCTGGAATTTTTTTGTAGGGATTAAGCTCTCCATGTTTCTAGCTCTCTTAATAGCATCCTATAAGGTACTCAGATCTAATGCTTTGACCCATCCCCAAAAGGGTTCTATCAACCCTTCCACAAATAGAACTAATTTGTGCTCAGAAACATTGGTGACCATAACTGAGATTTTTTGGAATTCAAATATATAGGAGTCAATCGATCCCACCTATATTAATTGTGTCAATTCTCCAAAGTGCAACTCCGAATCCTTTATATCAAACTTTTCAATCAATCTCTACATAAAATCTGCATAAGAAGCAACACTGTCATGTCCCAAGGTCACCAAACCATGGTACCACCACTCATGAGCCTCCCCATCCAAATGAAGTGTGGCATACTTAATGGATTTTGTTTCTAACATAGGGTTAAGATAGAAATGTGTCTAATTTCTGCACCCATGAATGTGTAGTACACTTGTTGGAACCATCATAATTGGGAATGGTCAACTTTCCCACTCTATGCTGCAACTCCTAGTTAGGTCCTTGTCCCCTATCTCCTCTGGATCTATTCCTGTACTTAACCTAGCAAAAATCTGCTAAGGACATGGCTGCATGAAATTCATCTGTAATGACCCCGACCTCTCAGGCCAAGGTTATTATTGTTTTTCCCAGGTTTGACAATGTGTTTCTCAAACTAATTGAGTGATCTTCAAAACTTGATTCAAATACTGTTCTCAAAATGTTTAATATCATAGCCAACAGTACAGTGAAATGTAACTGGTATTGTGAGTCCAGAACTTGCATGCCAGAGGAACATTATATTTATATCCAACTTCTATATCAGAGCAGAGTTGCTTAGGACATAAATATGTCTCTTAGCATCAATTTTCAAGTTACACAAAAAATTATTCTTCCAGTCACAAATTATTTTCTCAGAATATGAATATTTTGTTTCAGAGATACACACATATTAATGTACAGAGGAATTCATTCAGACTTGATTACATGTAATGTCCCCTTCTCGAGCATGATCTTTCCAGTTGACCGTTGGCCTATTCCAGAGACCCGTAGGCTATTCGGAAGGTGAAATTAGGGTTTCATGTTTTGAAGGATGCTCTTACTCGAGGTTGGTTGATTTAATGGCGGATTCTTTCTGGGTTTTCAGAGAGCTTCGCAGTGGTATGTTTTTCTTGGCATTATGAGCATCTTCAGGAATTTACTATTTTTAGTAAATTCTATTTCTGGCAGTGGTCCTGTTGTTTTCGGCACGGTTGGCTTTCCATTTCAGACTGATCAATTGGCTTACTCATTTTTGGCTTTGGGGCACAATTGGAGAGATAAGTCGAATTATTTTAATTAAGTCATGTTTTAATGTTATATTTTAACATTGACCCCCCTTGACCTAGCTACTTCACTTTAAGTTGTTTTTAAAGATGTTCTTTATGGGTGGGCGCTTCATTGAAGGAATTAATTATATTTCTTATAAAAAGAATTAATCCAAGCATAAGTTGGACGCCAACTTCAAGGAAGAGATAAAGTTTATAATAAAAAGTCAAGTATTGCTTGGGAAAATGGGACGCCACCTATTGGAGAATTAGGGTTTGGTTCAAAAAAGAAGATTAGGGTTTTGAGAAGGGTCAACTGGAAATTATAAAAGGAAGCCATTGGTTCTCATTTGGATTATCTTGGGTCTACAGGAATGTTATGCTACCGGATTGGCTTTGGGATTGCTTCGAGGAATGTAAGCCTCCTAGCTTGGCATTGTTTCTCGCTTGAAAGATAGCGACTAGTGGTGAGATAGTGTAGTTTGAGTGATTTGTAGTGGGATTTATGCATTGTAGTCAGTGTGTGGCTTTGTAGTTCAGTTTTATGCATATTAGAGAGATTCAGGAATTGCATATTCTTTATAGCAGATTGTTGTTTTCATTCATTAGTCAAAAAATACAAAAAAGAATCATTCTAGGTATTGTTTAGATCTCTCTGTCTGTGAAGGGTGAACCTTTTCCTTAAGTTTCAGATTTTTTAGTGAAGCATTGAATTTTTAAAGAGAAATCGCCCTCTTGCTGGGCCGTACCATCTACATTTTCTTGGGATTTGTGCCATTAATAAATATTTGCATTTTGAGTCAGTTTCTTGCTGTCAACTTGGGCACCTTCATACTGGGAGCATTTTGCATCAGAGATCATGAAATTTGAGTGAGAGATGAATGAGTTATGAGCTGTTCATTGAATCCCTGTGTTGCTGGTTGTATATTTTAAAGTGCAGGTCTGTCATAACAAATTTGAGAAATCTGCATTTTCCTTCTTGGATTGGTGTTAGGAAATCATTAAAGGCTTTGTGAAAGATTCCTTGTTGTTGCAGCAATTTGAAGAGCTCTAATATTTGATCTTGCAAGCATTAAATATTTTATTGTAAGCTGAACAGTAGTATTGTCAGCAGTTCTTTAATCTTACCTTATCATGTTTTGTAATGCTTATCTTACATTCTGAAATTGCATTGTATTTCTCTCTATCTCCACCACATGGTCGCCTCATTTCCGTATTGGATTGAGTAGCACATTCTTGGTGTTGAGTTTGCTTTCAGTATATTAGATGGTAGGGATCCTCTGACCACATGCTTGTCGTTCGCCGGCGCATTCTTGGTTAGAGTTCTTGTATAAGCATTTCAATTAAGACCCTCTGACCATATGCCCGCCATCATTGGCGCCATTCTTGGTTAGAGTTCCTACCAGCTCGGTTTCTGCATTCAAATCCTCTGACCAATGCTCACACCTTGCCCACATCAGGATCCTGGTGTACATTCTAGTTAGAGTTGCTTCAGTATTGTTTTGGTTTAGAGCTAACCCTAACGACTGTGTATTGCTCTGCTGATTGTAATTGAAAATTGGAAAAATTTGGCTCGGAATATTTCATTACACAAGCTTGATCTGGTTCGCAGTTTACAGAAACTGTACAGTTCATTCAAATAGAATAACAAGTTCCAGAAATTACTAGGGATGATAATTAACCTTTAATAATCTATACTGGAACATTGAACATACTCGGCAAGTCTTCTCCCTTTTGAAACAACACATATATCTGGCTGTAGTCTTCGAATATGATCCCACGACACTAGGAAATGATGTCAGGTTTCAAGCACGGAATTTCCAGTATAAGTCAAGAAGCATCATCGAATAATATTTGTTCTGTCAATGTGCAATACCACGAACAGGGGATACCACCAAATTCCAAGCACTCCAGCACGACAATATTGATCTTTCATGGCTATCACGTATCAGTCCCCGACAAGTATGAGAAAGTTCGATATGAGAAGAGACGATACTTCATTCCCCTCCTCCTTCAGTTCAATATGAATAAAGATATTGATTTGTCTTTATGTGAGTGGCGGCAGAATGACTCCCGATAAATCAACGGCTCCAACAGTAATGGATGTGATCATGCATATGACATTTGAAACCTCACGACATTGGTTCCCATCAAAAATACCAATCAATTAAAGGTGGCTCCAATAACCGTGTATTTACTCAAAATGGTACACTGTGCGTATAAGAGCAATGACAATGACAATCCCGATATTGGGATGTCTCACGCAACAGTTAGAAACGTTCGGTAGCACCAATGATCTCCTTTGCCAATCAACGGTGATTGTGAACTGTATCCCTCCAGTGTATAGATATCGCAGCGGCCAATGCATGAAATATTGACCCCAGAATGCAAACCCATTAAATGGTCATTCTCCCACACCGACGGTGGCCAAGACCAAGTTGCCTTCACTGAAGAGTTCCCCGCATCTCTACAAGCTCTTCCAATCACGATCCACAAGCAGGGGATTGTGTACTGTCTCGGCCAGCATATGGAGTATTCTTTGATTCTAATGATAAATTCTCCCGTCACCTCTAACATTCCTTCATTAGCAATACTGGCTCCAACAATAGGAACGGAAATGAAACTACGATCTGCCATGCTAGGTTTTCGTCCAAGCAATAGCGTGCAAACATTGAGAGTTTTCGTTCTCAGGGTTCCAAAATGAAATCAACCAAATTCAATAATCAAACTCCATGATAATCTTCTGTCGGCTCTCAAAGACCATATAACTTCACCATATTCAGTTTGCGTAACTGATTCTTTTTTCCGGACTTTGGAAAGCTATAATTCTTCAAATATTTCATGGAACTCTTGACTTTATAAAAGCAATAGTTTAGTCATTAATATTTAATAAAGGCATATTTTATAATTAATTAATTAAATAATAAAAAGTCATTTAAAGAATAAAGTCAATTTAATATTTAAATAATTAATCAGATATTTTTTAAGCCTTATTAAAACGGGGACATCACATCATCACCTAATGATTGGTATTCCCTCATAGTCTGCAAAACCTTGACCACCTCCTACTGTCTTGCTTGTCATCTTGGCGGTGCTAAGAAATCAAGCATTATAGGTCTATGTTTTGTTCTACTAGTTGCTCTAGAGTTGTTGTTGGTTGGGATATTAGTGTTACTTGCCTCTCCATGGCTGCCATTGTTTCCATTGTTGCCATTATTTCCGTTGTTGCCATTATTGTTTTGCATCATCTGGGTGATCAACTGAACTGATTGTCATTGTCCTCTAGCCAAGTCATTTAAAATTTGCATAGTACTAGGATTTTGTTGATCATCCCTATCAACCATGTTCCCTACAACTCTCTCAGCAAACAAATCTGCAATAGGAATTTCATTCACAAATAACAGAGTATTTTTTCTCTCTAACTGTAATATCCTGCCCTGTTTGAGATATTTGCTACTGAAAACTCCTTGTCTGATTTTTTTGAGGTTTTTGTAGAATTTACTAGGAAACGCATAAAATTGCAAAACAATGCAAATAGAGAAATGTTGAAAGCAAATATATCAAATGATCAACTTTGATTAATTTATTGCTTTGAATTTACAATATGATCATACCTGGATAACAATCTTTTGGTCCTGAAATGATGATATCTTCAAAACCCTTGTGAAACCTTTGAGATTTTCTCCAATGAAGCACAATGTGACTTCTATAGCAAAGCCACCTGTTTAGCAAACCTCAGATGATCTTTCACACCCTCGGAAAGCTCGATTCAAGAAGAAGCTATGCTCTTCATGATCGTTGCAACTGAAAACCCTAGTTTCCACCTCCAATATCAAAGCACAAAGCCAAAGTTGAGAGAATAATCAAAAATTCCTTTCATTTGCTTTTTCAATGCTTTTTATACCTCCCTCATATGGCACAACTTCCAATGCTTTTTAACTCATCAAAATATATTTTATTATTTTCTTTTGATATTGACTTTATATTATACCCATAGTTGGAAAGCTTGCCAATTGCAAATACTTGGCAAGCCCAAAAAAATCGGCTCAGAAAAAACTCGACAAAAAACTCAACTTAAAAAATTGCATAAACTTCATTAAAAATGCATTTCTTTTGCAAAATTCAATGATAAGATGCATCCAATGAGTCAATAAATGAGTACATAGAACTTCAAGTTGAGTCTAGTTGTATTTGATTGATTTGAAAGCAGATTGGGTACAAAATGGCATCCTCGTGTGGAATGCGTTGATACTGATAGTCTGAAACAAAATGAAAATAGTAAATTGTTTTTGTAAAAATGAAAGTAAATACTATATTAATATATTTTACAAATTTATATCTTCCTCTTCCCATGTCTAGTGAAAACTAGGGGAGAGGTAGAACTAGATGATATTATAGATGAAGACTTGTAGGTAAACTTGGAAACTTGGACTTGGAGAGTACCTAGAAAACCAAATGAATTCAATCTGAGTTTGAGGGTTGTTGGTGTTTCAATTAGCACCTCTGGAGTGCTTATTGGAAACAGACAGCTATGCATAGTGTGTAGTAACTGCTCTTCAAATTAGGAGGGGAAGCTCCCTCTTTTTGCTGATGTTTGCATAAAAAGTAAAGTAAACTAATGTTCCTATCTTTTTACTTAGTGGCAGGGCACAAGAGTGCATAAAGCACAATGTCTTGCAGCTAAGGTTTTCTTTGGTTTCTACAGATCTTAACTACAACTAAGCTAACTTTTAATTTATCATATCTCCTCTAGATAACAAAGCAAGAGAATATAGGAGCGGGAATGGGATGGTTGGATCACTTGGGCCGACTGTCTCTCAGAATGCGTCTGAGGCTCTAAACTCTCAGATCTACGTTGGAATAAGGTCTTATGCAAGCAAACACTCTTACGGTAAGCTAAATCTCAGGATTTCCAAGGAGGAGGAACCCCTGTTTGAGGTGTAGGCTGGGATGCAACTCACTAGAAACAACAAAGGACGATGGATATTAGGATTCCAGAGGAGGTGACGACACTTGTCCAAAGTGTAGGCTGAAATACAAATCATTAGACAACATCAAACGATAACCATTGGCATCAAAATTCCCAAGGAGGTGATGGCACCTGTCCAAGGGGTAGATTGAAACAATAAATTATAAGAACAGGACATTGATAGAACTTGAAACTTTAGATCAAATTGCATATGCCTTTTGATTTATTTCTTCAAACTTGCTCAATGAATTACAAAGATTTGGGACAGCAAAGGTACGAAATCATACACAATTGCTTATCAAACCAAACAACTCTCATCCAAGAGTGAACAAATATAGACTTGCAAACTTGTTGGCACAATGGTGCAGGAATTTTGTGTAGTAAATAAAGGTTACAAAATAATGAGCAAAGGCTCTTATTTATAGAAGCTCAAAGGAGTAGGTAACCCTAAAATCTCCTTGAGTTAACACTTAGTTCTTGCCAATCTGCAAGATTTATTCCTATGTCTAAAAGTAGGTAACCTAACAGTTAACTGTTAATCTACTTTAGTTAACTGAAACTAAACTAAAAGAGAACTCCAAATACAAAAGTGCCTCGAAAATAAAGATCCACAATTAGTGGAGATCTAGAATAGACATCCATAATTAGTGGAAATAGACATGCATGATTAGTGGGGCAGTGAGTTAACTTGGAAAGAGGCATCATGTTAACTCTTGTTTGTCATTAATGCTATTTTGGAGGGTAGGACATCCTAACTGGGTGTTTTACACCTCTTCACCTCTAGTCAACAACTCCTCTAGCCAGTCGTTGACTTCATTTGCCTCTAGGCAATCAATGCTTCGTAGGATGATGACATGTCACCTTAGCATCTCCTCACCACTTGCAATCTGCTGCTGATGTTCAATACACTTTGCAGCTGTGTCATCCAGCCTTGTTGACATGAAGTATGGAAGGTAGTGTGGTAGTAACCAGTGGTGGCTCTGTGTATGGAATGCCTACCTTCTGCATTTTCACTATCCATTGAACAGTGATGCCATTTACACATTCCAAGGCGTCTAACTTGACTACGGGCTTCACTTGATGCATGTTTGTGTCGAGTGTTTTTCAGAAACTCGTGAAGTAGGACCATTTTGGTCTTGATTTCAACTTGAGAGTACTATATTCTAAAAAACTCGACTATTGACTATAAACACGAATATGTTCAGACAACTTCTGCAACAGCTAAAAATAGCTTTGCCAAGGGGTAATTTTTATGAAAAATTCTGAGACGTGGGTTTTCTTGGGAATAATTTTCTAAGTAAGCACAGAACATCGAAAAATCCAAAAAGCCACTTTTCCTTGTACATGCAAAAACCCTTCGGGGCAAAGGTTTTCGGGGCACTAGAGGCTTACTTTTTCCGAAAAAATCTAACACATGGGTATTGTAGGCGCTTCAAAGCTAAACAAACCTAGTTTGACAAATTTTCAAAATTGTGACTTTTTCCGGAAACCCTAAAAAAATGGGGGTAGCAGGGCTACTTTTTCTGAGAGAATCTGGCACGTGGGTTTTGCTGAATATGCTATGCTGATCATACCCAAAAGACCAGATCTATGAAAAACCTCCATTTACTGGGACATGCAAGAAGATCTAAGACAAGAATAGAAGAAAAAGAGGGGAAGAAGTTTGGAAGTTATAAACTGCCTCTCTAATCCTTCAAGAAAATCATGCTTGGAGATACAAACTCTGACATACTGTCCCTCTATGCAACTAATTCTTGAAAATATGAAGAACGCCAAGAAAGCCCTTTGTCAGATCTTCAAATGATGTTTGGAGAGAAAAATATTCGTTCTTGAGCTCCAACCTGCAAAGAGAGATAATGAAGAATGGGCACCTAAGCTTGATACATATTGATTTGGAGTGCAAGCATCAATTAGGTGCCAACATGCTGATTGAGGAGTCAATCTGCCTGATTAGGAGTTCACTTGAGCAAATTCCACCAATTTGGGGATGTTTTTAGACATGAAAAGGCTTCTAAAATATCTCAACTTCAGTCAAATGGTATTACTTTGACTTTAATCGTCCAAGTTGAGGAGTTGAACATTATTTTTATTGTTTTTCTGTGATAAAGTGCCTCCGTTCGATCCTTGATTCTAGTTGCTTGGTTGATCCTGAAGTGTTGCTGACAGATCCATTGCTAAGTTGAATCAACTCTGATGAAGTGTGCTTGGGAGCTGAAAAGCTAAAAACCTGAATCTGATGCCTCAAAATCTTGGGCGCCTTTTCCCAAAAGGGTGCATTTTTCATCAGATAGTCATTTTCTTGGCTACTTTTCATTTCTTCCTTTTTGACCTTCAGTGCCTTGATCTAAGATCTCTGATGACTAATGATTCTGGCAAACGTGTTGAGATGTGGAATGGGTAACCAGTTTAGTACCAAAAAGATTGACTGGCCTTGTAGGTCATGAAAGTTGGTTTAGAGACCCTAAAATTTTGGGTGCCCCTGGCCTGCAAGGGCACCTTTGACCTTTTGTGTTGAAATTCTCATCTTGCAACCTTTCATAAATAGCCTTAGTTTGATCCTTGTCGTCAGATGTTTGATTTATCTATTGAACTTGTTGACAGTGTCATTGCTAAGATTAGGTCCGCTAGCCAGTTGGTGGAGATGCAAGCAGCTTCTCCCTTGAAGGTGGATGGTGGGCAAGATGTTGTGGATTCCCTGAGTGTGGACTTGGAAATGCTATATAGAAGGAGGTCTGTTGCTGAGGAAATTGTTGACTCAATTTAGAAGATTCAAATGTCAATTGTTGTAGGTAAAGGTAAGGAGGTCTGTGTTAGCTAGGACAAGGTAAGTTCTTCCCAAGAGGATGTTGCTGAGGGTAAGGATGTTTTTAACTTTGACTATGAGGATGTACCCAATGTTCCGGGGATGGCTAAGGAGGGCTCCATTTCTTTGTTTAAATTGTTTAAATGGGTGTCTCACGAACTCAACATGACCAATGTTAGGGTTCGAGGTGCGGTGAGTAAAGTGGGAGAGTCTTCGGTTCAAAATCAAATGTATGAGTTGTTTGACTCATTGAAGACTGTTGCTGAGGAAACACTGAACATGAAGCAGATGTTATAGCAAAGAATCCTGACCCTTGAGGACCAAATGGAAAGGATTTGTGCTAATTTGGAGAAAGGTTGGGAAGGGACTAAATCTACTGTGAAGTATGAATCTGTTGGCATTTCTACTCCTATTGAAATGGCCAAGAAACGCAAGCAGATTGCTCCTACTGAGGATGCTAGTGCTGGTGGTAGGCTTGTGGAGGAAGAGGTGTCTATTGACAAGGCTGGTGGGGTGTAGAATGTTTTGATTAGTGAGGTGAATGTGGGTGTGCCTGATGCTAGAACGCGTAATAAGACCAAGGTGCAGGCTAGGGCTCCTACTAAGGATTTGTCTAAAGTCATGGATGATTATCAAAAGACTATGGCGAGCGACATGGAGGTTGTTGATATCCCGAAGAATATGTAGTGCTACTGCTTTTGTCCCTCCTTTTTGGTTGTTGTTGTGTTGATGGTGTGTTGTGTTTTGGCTGTTGTTTGCTTTTTGTAGTTATCTTTTGCTTCAACTGATCTTTTTTGTAAAGGGTTTCGGGGTCCCTTCAAAAACTGTTTTACCTCTAATCAAAAACATGAGCCAGGGTCAACAACAAATGACAAATCTCATGGCACAATTATAATAGACAATGTAGAATCTAGGTATTTCAAGGCCAATTCAAATCCCTCCAAGCAAAGGAAGTGCTACTGCAAATAACAAAACCATGGTCGGTTTTGCATCTAGGCCCTTCTAGCCAAAGTTCTTATAAAAAGAAAAACTAGAGGAAGAGGAACAAAATCAAAATAGAGATAAATTTACAGCTTATTTTGATGAATATAGAGATCTCATACCTAAATTCCATGCAAAATTGTCTCATTGATTTTTGCAACCTAAAGATGACAAGTAGACAAAAGAATGAAACAAGGAAAATGCAAATTAACCTCATAGGAATCTATAGCACAAATTGTTAAGTTTAGTGATCAGATTAAATGCACAGAAATTAATTCAAATAACAACACAATACACAGCAGATACCCTAGGAAAACCCTCCTCTTGAGGGAGAAAAACCCAGCCAATAATATCTCTTATATTATTGAATCACAATAAGAATGTCTCCTTACAAAAAAAGCCAATAAGAAGGCCAACAATCTGATGTAATTACAGAACTGATAGAAGTAATCTGCTAATAAAGATCTCACAACTATCAATCTGCTCTAGATACAAATTCGCACTTGAAGAATTGTGATGTCCCCATCCTAGTCAGCGCAGCTGGTTATGTGGTTAGCCTATTAATTCGATCCTCGTAGGCTGGCAGATGTGTGCAGAGGATCATCTGAGGCAGTTACTCAGTGTTCTGTAGCTTCAGTGTTGCGGTTGTTTCAGGTTGGGCCTTCGCAGAATCCTTCAGAGTGGTTTTTCAAGGACTTTCTATTTTTAGAAAGTCTGACAGGCGGAAGCTGCTATTTCGGGCAGGGCACCTAGTTCAGCTGTTTAGCTCAGAGTCGACCCAGTTCATCAATTTGACAGTCAGACGGAGAAATATTGGAGTATTTAATGATTTAATGAATAATTAATATTTTTGACTTTATATTAAAGTCACTTTATTAATTATTTAAATATTTAATTAAAAGGGCGTATTATAAAGTATTTATTATACTTTATAATAAAGTGAGAATTTGATATAATGAATATTTATTATTCATTAATGAGATGCCAATTAATTATTATATTTTTTCCTAAGTCTAAAAGGGATGAATTTAATCATTTGATTAAATGATTATTAAAAGGTGTCTTTGGGTCGAATTTTTACATGGAGATATATATTCACAGGAAAAGACAAATCGAACCATTATGATATGTTATTCAAATTTGTCTTCTATTTTGCTCTGAGCATTGGAGTTTGCAAAACCTAGGGTTTCGGCAGACGAATCGATTTTGGAGAACGATACCTCTTCAAAATCTGGCATACTGAGACTGTGCAATACCAGTTGAAGATTGTTTTCTTGGTGACTTCACACAGAGGTTACAGACTGAGCTTATTGATTGATTCAGGCAGGGATTTACAGAGAATATTCATCAAGCATTTGAGGCGACTTCACAGAGTTCTTCTCATAGGATTCTGGCACGTTTTTCCATAAAGCCGTACCATCTTATTTATTGTTGTTGGGCCGTACAGTTCTGTCCTTGCAGGGCCGTACCTCTCTGTTTCAGAAGGAAATGCCTTCTTCTTCAGTTTCTGGCAGAAGTTTCCAGTGCGCCTAGGTTATCTGGTGATTTCTTTTGCCTGTGCTCGGAGATTCACGTTGGATACACCATCTTCTTCATTTATTTTTATGCTGCTGCAGCCGCCATCAGGTTCCTTTAAAATATTATCATATTTCATTCAGTGTTCAAATTCTGTTATTGTAAAAGCTCTGGAAATATAATAAATTGATGCGCCTTAGTGTTATGAGCATTTTCCATGCATTTTCATTGCCGTAGGAATTTTAGTGAATTTTTAAGCATTTATTAAGCAAATCGCAGCTTCTGTTATTTCTCAAAAAATCTATCAAAAACCAAAAAATACAAAAAACGATCAAAACAAACAAAGTCAGCATTTTCAGTTAGGGTTTCGGGGTTGAGAATCACCAGGATTCTTACAATAACTCAGACTGAATATGAATGAACTGAATTGGATGATTGAATGAATGAAACTCATCAAGTATATATACATGAGTGGAGATGAGACGTGCCTTTTCAAGTATCTTCAAGTCGGCCTTAATAAGTAATATAACAAATAATTAAGAAGTCGGCCACCAATAGTAAATGAAGTCTCTCCATAGAAGATCGCGCCTAGATGAAGAATCGCAAATATTGGAGTGTGAGGTTGGCCTCATGAAATGCAACTCTTCATTTAATAAAATCGTGCCTCTTGAAGCTTATAAATTAAATAGCCTCTTTTGCTATTATTTAATTTATCAAATAATGTAAGGAGATGGCTGGAAGTAACACGACTGAAGCTGCTATAACATTCAACACAAATGGGGTAAGCTAATTGTTCCTTCTTTAGATGGTTCAAACAAATTCAAAACTCATACTTAAGTTTAGAAGTTAGATACATAATTTTCATTAAACCCTATGTATGAAGATGAGGCTGTAAAACTTGCTACCCTTCATCTAGAAGGAATAGCACATGAGTGATGTTACCATGGATTGGTTACCCAAAGACACAATGTCATTAGCACATATGATGATTTTAGCCAAAGATTAATAGATAGTTTTAATAGAAAATACCTTGAAATTCATTTTAGAGAGTTGGCTCTGTTGAAGAAAATACAACACGATGGTCAATTATGTGGTAGAATTCCAAAAATTATTTGTAATAGTTCTTGATATCTCTAAAAGGAGGCTACTATTCTTTTTAAGGAGGGTTTAACTAAACCTCTCAAAGGTTGGGTGGAATCTTTTTATTCACCATCTTTGCAAGAATTCATTAAGAGGTCTAACACTAGAGACCTTGATACCTAAGAATAAATTCTACTTAAAAAAAACACCTTTGATTCAATAGAAAAAATCATTCTAGAAACAAGTATCTCAACAAAAGGATGTGCCACAAATAACAAGAAAAGATATTAGGAATGAGCTCAAAAGAAAATATTTATGTTTCTCTTGCAAGGAACCATGGGAACCTAACGATAGATGTCTCGGCTGACAATAGGTGTGCTATATAGAGGTGATATTCAATGAAGATTTCAGACCAAAGGAACTAGAGTTGAAGATTTAAGTAGACAAATTTCTAGGATTAGAGAAACCAAAGATAAAGATCTAAGCAGGTGATATTTATGGTTAGAAAAAAAATTATGCTATTTTGAGATTTATTCTATTTTTGGACTAAAATATTTTTGAATATATCTTTTGATTTTTATGAAGTTTTCCTTTATATTTTGTTTTTAATAAACTATCATTGCTCTTTCTATATATAAAGGGATTATATAATTATTATTAGTTTTAAGTTGATTATAATTTAATTTGTATATTAATTCATATTTAAAAAATTAATTTTCATATAATTATAATAATATAATTTCTATAATATTAATAGTAAATAAAATTACATAATTAATCGTATATAACAGTAGTTATATATTTTAAAAAAAATATAATATATATCATGTTTCATATGCACAACTGTGCAGAACCCAGCTGGCTCCAACTTAACCTCTGAACTAAAACTACCTATTTTTGTGTTTTGTGTTTGTTTTGACGAATTTTAAGCAACAAATATAGAAGTGCGCCAAGCATAAAATGGAGATAAAACTAAAATACAAGCAAATTAAGAGCTACTGCAATACTACTGTGGATCTGGCAATTCATACAAAGAAATTGCATACAATAGACATACCCAGAAACCTCCAGATTATTTAGATAAGGTAGATATGTACATGTCGGGCAAGATATGCTGAATTTGAGAAATGGCAACGCCTAGGCTTTGGATCTGCTTTCTCCCACGCAGAAACTGGAGAAATGCTGCTGAGAAGGATAGGCGTCCAAGATGGAGTAAAGAGATGGCCCAAAAGGAAGGTGTTTCTGTCTTCTCCTTCACATGCCTCTCCCAAATGTGAAAGCCCTCTCCATTATTATAAACTGAAATCTACTGAACAAAATAACTCTGATGTAAGCACAGATGAACTCCTGTATGAAGCTCCCTTAGTAGCAACCATTCAACTAGTATTTCACAATCTCGCAATCACAGAACATTGAAGAATTATCGCTCTCCAATGAAGAAAATCTTAAAACCCTTGTCCTCAGACAAAAACCATAGAGAAAATCCAAAGATGCAATGTCAAATAATCAATAGTTGAGGTCGACTTGCACATTTTCCCTTATATCTCCAAAAAGCACGACTTCCAAGAAAAGTACGACTTTTTCCATTTAAATACATTAAAATGTATTTATGTCATTTTCAATAGTTGATTAAAATACGTTGGGCGCATTTTTTGACTTAAGTGATTTATTTATCACTTTATAATATATTTAAGTGGTGTTTACTATTATAAAGTCAATTTGATTTTATAATAAATCAATAAGTTTAATAAATAACTTAACCACAAAAATATTGATAACTCCCTCCAAACTCAGTATTTTGCCGTGCCGTCAAAAGCTGGTGAACACTGAACTACAAAAGCCTACACTGAATCCACTACTGAAGTGAAGGAGTGGGAATGACAATACCCACCAAAAACTGCCACTGACCCCCTAACCAAATCTTGTCAGCCTACAAGGGTCCAAGAAATAGGCTAACCCTCATAACACAAGATCACACTAAAAAGGGGGACATTACAGTCCGCCCTCCCTAAAATTGCTTGTCCTCAAGCAATCTCAACAACAACAAATACACCACTACACCAGGGTCCCAAGGGAAGTGTTGTGTAATGTCCATGCCACCAATCAACTCCTGTCACACCAACATCTGAACAACTGACGAATCATGCTGAACCATATCAACTCCAACATCAGGTGTCGCAAGAATGAAAGCCTCAAGAGGAAGCAACTTAGAAAGCTGACCAAGTTTGCTTCCCATGTCTACGCAATGTAAGTTGTCATACAATGTCTAGTACGTGCGCAACTAAACTGTGCATCCAAAACAAATCATGTACATGAAGATCGAAAGTAAAATTGTGAACACTCCTTACCATGTACACACTATGAAACTCCTCAACGAGCCCTATCTGAAATCCCAATGCACCGAAAGAATCCCAGCTACTACGATCAACACTCACTCGTAAATCAAGGTCAAGTGTAGAATCATCATCTACCTCGAAGAGCGGATTATCACAAGACAATGTAGCATCCACCTCAAAAAGAGGGTTGTTCACAAACTAAACCTCATATTTGTGTTGATCCCAATCAAACATCTCAAACCCACTAGAGCAAGAAGCAAAATCATAATCCTCCTGAAACATCTCATGCTCCTCCTCTAAAATATCCTGCTCTATCTTCTCACTTTCCTCACTAACGAGAGTGATAGAACGGAAGCTCTCATCTGCAATATTAGTTTGCTGGTCTGATAAATCAATGTCATCACCGTCATAAAACCACTCCATTTGTCTATTTTGACCCTTAGGCTTAAGAGTCATGGTTTTGATCATAAGGACCCTTGCAATAGAAACACAGCTTCCTCCTACGCAAATCATTAATTGTTTCCCTATCCAAAGGGGCTGCAAATTTCTTATTTTCATCAACATTTTCTGATTTCTTTAGATCTGATTTGCTATCATTATAGGATGAAGATGGTTTTGATTCGGACTTACCATGTGAAGTTGTAAGTTCCATGCTACAAGTTTTCCTCATAGCCTCCTGCAAGGTAGGTGGATCGAATGCTTTGATCCAACCTTTCATAGGCTCAAATAGTCCCTCTATGAATAGGATAACCAATCTCCTCTCTGATATTCTGGTTACCATGACCGAGAGTTTCTGAAACTCACCAATATAGGACTCTAAAATGCCCATCTGCTTCAGCTGAGCAAGATCTCTGAAGTATAACTCTGGATCTCATTTGTCAAATCTCTCAACCAACCTATCTATGAACTCCTGATAAGTAGTGATCCGGTCATGCTATAATATAACCATGCCATGGTGCCACCAGTCATGGGCTACGCCATCCAAGTGTAGAGCTGCAAACCTTATGGCATCCTCTTCTGCCATTGGACGTAATGTCAAGAAGGTATCTAGTTTACTCACCCAAGCTCAAGCCGTGACTTTGCCGCTGCCATCAAAGTTGGTCAAAGTGAGTTTTCTTGTTGCCTGTCTTAGATCATGGTTCTTGTTTCTAGGCCTCCTATATGTCCTGTTCCTGCCATGCTCTCTTCTAGTTCATAAATCTATCAAAGTTAAGGTGATCCTTAACTCTCTGTGGTAGTGCCTCCCACTCATCATGTAATGTCATCACATTATCTGTAAAGGCTACATCACCTTCCTCCTCATTTCCTTCTTCGGGTTCATTTCTCTCAAATGTAGGGTGAGTAGGCCTGTCATAGGTGCGTGTTGGAGTTACTATCCTCCGTGGGGTTCCATGTACACTACCTTCCTATTCATGATCCTGATTTGGCCTTCTGTGAACAGTCAAATGTTGTACGGCGGTACTAAGCTGCTGAAGTACATTCGCCACCTGTTCCTGTCCGGCTACAAGCCCTCTTAGTATGTCTCTGCCTTCTCTGTCTTCATTCTCAACACAGTTTTGAGGTTGTTCAACCTCATCTTTGTCACCCATGTTTTCAAATGGTATATCTTTGAACTGATTATCAAATGGAAACTCCTCAAATGGATTTCTCTGAATACCAGGTCTCTAGCATGAGTAATACCTGTTATATCTACCCTGATGTGGCCGCATATGTGTTACCCTCCAGGCTGGCAGGATTAACACTCTGATACCACTATGAGGAATCTAGCTGGCTCCAAATCAACCTCTGAACTAAAACTGTTTTTTTTTTTTTGTGTTTGTTTTGATGAATTTTAAGCAACAAATATAGAAGTGCGCCAAGCATAAAATGGAGATAAAACTAAAATACAAGCAAATTAAGAGCTACTGCAATACTACTATGGATCTGGCAATTCATACAAAGAAATTGCATACAATAGACATACTCGAAAACCTCCAGATTATTTAAATAAGGTAGATCTGTACATGCCAGGCAAGATATGTTGAATTTGAGAAATGGCAATGCCTAGGCTCTGGATCTGCTTTCTCCCACTTAGAAACTGGAGAAATGCTACTGAGAAGGATAGGTGTCCAAGATGGAATAAAGAGATGGCCCAAAAGGAAAGCGTTTTTGCTTTCTCCTTCACAGGCCTCTCCCAGATGAAACACACCTCCCAATGCAAAGTACAGCCTCTGAAGAATGTTGAAGATTCTTTATTGAAAGTAGGAAAAAACTAATGAAGATGGCGTCCAAGATGTGAAATCCCTCTCCCTTATTATAAACTGAAATCTACTGAACAAAATAACTTTGATGTAAGCACAGATGAACTCCTGTATGAAGCTCCCTTAGTAGCAACCATTCAACTAGTATTTCACAGTCTCACAATCATAGAACATTGAAGAATTATCGCTCTCCAATGAAGAAAATCCTGAAACCCTTGTCCTCAGACAAAAACCATAGAGAAAATCCAAAGATGCAATGTCAAATAATCAATAGCTGAGGTCAACTTGCACATTTTCCCTTATATCTCCAAAAAGCACGACTTCCAAGAAAAGTACGACTTTTGCCATTTAAATACATTAAAATGTATTTATGTCATTTTCAATAGTTGATTAAAATACCTTGGGCACACTTTTTGACTTAAGTGATTTATTTATCACTTTATAATATATTTAAGTGGTGTTTACATTTATAAAGTCAATTTGATTTTATAATAAATCAATAAGTTTAATAAATAACTTAACCACAAAAATATTGATAACTCCCTCCAAACTCAGTATTTTGCCGTGCTGTCAGAAGCTGGCGAACACTGAACTACAAAAGCCTACACTGAATCCAATACTAAAGTGAAGGAGTGGGAATGACAATACCCACCAAAAACTGCTACTGACCCCCTAACCAAATCTTGTCAGCCTACAAGGGTCCAAGAAATAGGCTAACCCTCATAACACAAGATCATGCTTAAAAGGGGGACATTACAACAACCTTTTCAAATTTTGTTTCTCGTTGCATTGTTGTTGTCACATT
Organism: Sequoia sempervirens; assembly: GCA_007258455.2. Lineage (NCBI taxonomy): Eukaryota > Viridiplantae > Streptophyta > Pinopsida > Cupressales > Cupressaceae > Sequoia > Sequoia sempervirens. The sequence goes on from VDFB02347504.1 coordinate 139,825, forward strand.
TCATGTTTCTTTCTTCTGGTAACATAGATCAAATGGCTTTGTTTGGGGAGCATTGCTACAATATATCACATCATTTTTCCATTGGTATGACACTATTCAGGGCTTTATTTGGTTATGACACTTTAAATTTTATTGATTTGGTCGTCATAGACAATAGAGTGCCATGAGCCAGAGACTTGGTCAAGCAAAGCCACGAATTTTCAGAATCACTCAAGGAAAATCTTCAATGAGTACAAAATCAACAAAAGGTGTATGCAGATCAACATTGCATTGAGTGGACTTTTGAGGTTGGAAACAATTTTATTGAGGTTATAGCCATACATATATTCTTCTCTCAAGAGAAGTGGAGCTGAGAAGCTCAAGCCTTGCTTCTACAAGCCTTATAGGATCAAGCATGGGATTGGGGAGGATGATTGTGAGCTTGAGTTGCCAAAACACATTAGGATTCATTATGTATTTCATGTTTTGTGCCTCAAAATGGCACTTGGGCAGCATATCACTCCTTCAATAGACTTTCCTGCTCTGGATGATGAAGGTAGGTTGATCTTGGTTTCAAAAGCTATCATCAATACCAAAGAGAAAATATTGAGGAATAAGAGCATAACAAAATACTTGATGCATTGGAAAAATATTTCAACTAAAGATGCTACATGGGAAAGTGTAGTGATATTGAGCATCCAAAGTTGCGATTGCTTGAGGGCAATCAATTTTGCAAAGGGTAGATTGCCATGTCCCCTTTTTAGAAATAAAATAATTGGGAGACTTGTAGCCTATGTCTTTATTTTGCATAGACTAAGGGATAAAAGAGAAATAATTTAATAATAATATTTTTTAAGTTATTCCTAGTAACTTCATTTTAAAATATTGTAAAAAGAAAATTTAAATATTATTATTGTAAGGTGAGTTATTCAAATGGTACATAATAAGGTCCTATGTAATATTTTATTAAAGTGTTTTAAGTGAACACATCCGGAGACAATTTTAAGCAAGAAAGAGAATTCAAATGAAAAGGGGCCAAAATAGAGTTTATAAAAGGAAGAGAATTGTTCAAAGGAGAGCATCCATTGTTTATTGAAATCAAATCATTTTTCTCAAAGCTTTTTGCACTTATGTTCATCTTCTCACTCAACGATGAAAAACTTTGGGGTGTAGGAATTTAGAGGACAAAAACCCTCTTGGTTTCCAATTGAAATTGGAGGATGAAAACCCTTTTGTCCTTTGAGGTGATTTCATCCAAGAATCACATTGGTGTTGAAAGATTGAAGTTATTTCTAGTTTCAATTTGCTAAAGAAGGTTTTTGGAGATTTTCAGTTGTGTTGAGTTTGCAAATCAAGTTCTAGATTTTGAGTGTGAAGATTGGGTATCTCATTTGTTGCTGCACAACAAATTCGCTGGTCATTGTTGTGTTTTGATTTCCAATTGTTGTACACATCAATAACCAAATAGTAATGAAGGTCATCCAAATTTGTCATTTCAAAACCTTTTATCAATTCTACTTTGACTTTTGTAGTGTATTTTTCATAATTTGATTTGAAGAGTTGTTGATTGTTTGAGTTGCTTCTACCTAGAAGTGTAGGTTTACTACTTCAATATACAACATTGTCTCAACCATATTCATCACCCTTTTGTTCAGCCTTTCAACTACTCCACTTTGCTGTGGAGTGTAAGGAATTGTGAGATGATGCTTGATCCCATGTTTCTTGAGATAGTCTTCAAATACGTTTGATGTGAATTCACCACCATTATTAGTTTTCAATGTGCCAATATGGGATTGTGCATCATTTTCAACCATGGTGTGAAAATTCTGAATTTTTCAAAAGATTTTGATTTTTGCTTCAATAAACAAATCCAGACCATTCTGCTTTAGTCATCAATAAACATGAAATATTTATTACCACTAACAGAAGGAATTAGAAGGCAACCACAGAAATCAAAATGGATCAATAACAAATTTTCTTTCAACTATCCAATTTGATTTTTGAAATGGCTCTCTTTCTTGTTTAGTCAAGAACTGTGCCTCACTTTTTTCAATCCTTTTGGGCAAAGTTGACAAACCTAGAACATCATTCTTTTGTATTGTGTGAATGTTGTCACACTTGGTATGCTCAAATCTTGCATGCCACAACAGAAAAATGGTCGTAGGGGCCCACAAGCCCTCCCATGCCCTTTATGAAACCCTAAACACACCCTATAATGTACCCACTAACCCATGTGCATTCACTTACAATCACCACAATCATTTTTGCACTTACTGCTGAGAATTCAAGAGGAAGGTAGTGTGCATAGTTTATGACTAGTCACCTTGAGTAATCACATTGTTCACACAAATGAAACTCATGGCTTGAAGGCATAATGTTCAAAATAGACCCAAATTGATATTGATTATGATTTTTTACAAAATCTACTAGTGGCCCCAAAGACACCTCAAAAAAGCTGAATACAACAATTTGCTTGATATGTTTTTATGTTTTCCAAACAATGTGCCATTGGAATCATATGCTCATACACTCTTATTCTCATTGTGTTCTAAACTTGGAAACATGGTGATTGTATGTTCATGAAAAGAACAATCTGGATATCTGAGCAGTATTCTTCAGTTGTTTAGTTCTACAGAGCATAGTGTTTGGCCTCAGGACAGACTCAGCAGGCCGTTTTTTTCCCCAGAATCAGATTCAGCGAAACAACTTGGAAAAACTTGGTGATAAAAAATAAATATAATATATAAAAAAATGTTTTTAATAGATTTTTTTGAAAATTTGAAGTTGATTTTTATTTATTATTTCTGACTAGCATGCTATGTATTTTTGTAGCCTGATATATTTGATCTATTTTTATTAATTTTTAAGATTTGAGAAACATGGAAGCTTATATATTTGAATTTCCCTATACATATATAGACTTCCATTCCCTGCCATCCTAAAAAAATTTCCTCTTGGGCCGCCATACCCATTCTGGAAATGCTGTGGAACATAGAATATTCAAGCTTCCCTCTACATTCCGAGCACAATAATACTCTGTGAGATTCTGCTCTCAGCAAAATACAATTCCTACTCTCATGTTGGTCCAGTCAATGACATTCTTCAGTTGGCAGGATCCAACTTATCCTATTAAACCTGTAGGCAATCCCGATTTATGTCTTATCTCTTTTTCCTCTCCCTCCTTACTATCTACCCAACTCAAGGTGATGCAGAGGAATTCTTATGGAAAGACACTGATGAGCATTTCAAAAATTCCTGTGATTGCTAGGAAAAGAGTTTGCAGCCTAAACCCTGCCAGCGGATTGGGGATAAGGAATCTTGCACTCTTAATTTTTAAGCCAAGCTTTGATTATCAAAGTGGCTTGGGACTTCCAAAATATGAAACTCTCAACTTCAGACAGCATGGTATAAGAGAAATATAAACAAAACAGATCTGGATCTGCTTATTTCAACTGATTTGCAGACTCCCTCACTTCAACAGCCATGTTTCTCATATAATGCATGGACCAGCTCTGTCATCACCTACCATTGAGCACAGGGAGAGGTACTGAAATCATATTTTGGGTAGATAAATGGAACAACTTTTCTCCCTTGCAAAAGCCTTATTTTCATGACCTCTAATCTTTTATGCAAAAGAATGGAAAAATTGCAGTGGCCAACTACTGCAATTCAAATACACAAGGTTTATTCACTTGGGATTATAACTTTTGAATGAAGTTCCCGATTATCTCTTCCAACAAGATTAGAATCTAAAATAAAATTTATATAACAGATGTATGTTATTGCCCACTGCCAAAACATGTTGGCCCTAAACCTCCACAGCCAACTGTGCAGAATCCCCAGCATATGAATTCCAAGTCAGCAATGAAAGTCCACCACAGTGCAGATGGAACCATATATGATCCTCCTTATTTTGACCTAAACTTAAAAAAATCTCCATATTGTATTTCATTGCTAGATTCTGACAATTGTAACTTAATAAAAACAGGGATATATGGTCTGACTAGTAGTCCCAATTGCCAAAGCAATCTACAAACTATATCTCATTTTCTTGTATTGCCCTCCCACTCAAAAACTCTGGCAGGATATATTACTTTGTTTAGCGAAAGAAAAGCCAACACTCAATCTTTATTACAAATCTTCACAGAAAAGATTGTTGTTGATATCGATATGCCAACCACTAAGTATATGCACATACTAGTCTGTATTTAAGTGATGCATATGTACAGATTGAGTTATTACAGGTATAATGTTCTAAAGAAGATATTTTGTTAATAGTACCAAAAAGCTAACTGATGCAAACTATTTGAAAGTTCAAGAACCTTTATGTGAAAATATAAAAGAATCCAACTTGACCATTTGTACTGCAATACTACCCTCATCATTGGAAGCGAGACACTTTGTACTTGATGCAATCCTTTACAATTTTTTAATAGATGACCCAATTTTGTTTTTTAATAAAACAAATTCTCTGTTTTCAAGCCACATAATGCGATTAATGATTTTGTAATTTTCATTGAAAGAATGAAAGATCTGGTGTTCCTTCAACTGCAGGTTGTTTGATTCCATGCTCCATGTATATAATAAAGACATTCAAGTCTCTTTAGATCTTCCAGCAGTTCATCCTCCACACATGCCAAAGAAAAAGGTGGAAGCTATATTTCTTCTACACCAGTGAATCTTGCTATTGCTTTTTTATATAACATGTATGCATAGTGGCCTGATTATTTTATTCTTTTTACCTCTAGAACATTTTTGGAACTCTAATCAAGGTTAAGCGCACTAAGACAAAAAATTCTTCAAAGAATGGAGACGAAGAATGCGAAATGCCTCTTGGAGTGCTAGAATTATCTAATATATTTTCAACCTGGAATTTCCCCACATCAGAAGCTGGTTTGGGTGAAAAGCCTATCTCAGATTCCAATGAGGAAGAGTTAGATATTGGTATGTTGTTTTTAGTACAATTCTTTTCACATCATTGCAAAATCAATAGGTCTTTACTCATATACTTTCTGTTGCTTTATGTTATAGATGATCTAGATATAGAAGACCATGATGATAGCTTCAAACATGAACCTAATGGCGCTCCTAAGACCTCAAGCATGGTCAAAAAAATTCGTGGGAAACTAAAAGGTGGTACTGTTATTTTGGACTTGACCAGCAACCTTTAAAAAGTTCTTTACATTCAGTTTGCTTTTGTATTTCTCGTTACACATATGAACTGATTTTCAGAATCAACAAAGATGAAAATGTCAGAATGGAGACAGTGCAAATGTTTTCTAAAGGAATGAAAACGAAGTGAAAATAAATGCAATTTTGTTGCAATGTAGCATACAAGTGTTCTGAGCACACAAATATTTCCTGACAATAGAAGACATACTTACAGTGGACCAGCCAAAGCAGGGGGAAGGTCACTAGCACAGCAGGGCTAAACCCCGTTCTAATTCCATTTCCCATCATACACCAATAGATATGGGGCTAATATTAACTTCTGACACCCACTTACTTCCATCCCTATCGTAGGACCATTGCTACAAGGGACAATGGAAGCACCGGCTACCTAGAATCTGAGTAGAGCTGGATCATTGAGTAAATGCTTTAAGGGCTAGTAAGGGACATGATTCCATAAAGAATCTCAAATTGTGATTCATTCAACCATCACCGCTTGTCAAAGGGAATTATGATTCATGATACCCTTAATGAGAGTACAGATCTCTCAAGATTTTTAAACCTTTCCACAATGTACATAATCAAATTTTGAACTATGAATTTTGTATCCTTTGATAAAAACATCAAATATAACAGACAGTGCTCTGAACTGATACGCCACATATTCTCTACTTGGCTTTCCTAATGATAATTTCATGGTCCTTAAATTTTCCGGTTTTGATGAATTAGTACTCATCTTTGAATACCAAAGTAGTAGTTCCTACAATCAGAAACTTGTACAATCATGTTATGAACCTTGGAAATTCAACTTGACTACTAACCGGACATTTTTGGAAGTGTTTGGTACATATGATTTTTGGTAGCATCTTTCAAACATAATTAGAACATTTTAGATCCTCAAAGAGATAAACCTTTGCCTGTACATTGAATACTAGCTTACAGTTCTATTGGTTTCAATGCAGAAGGATTTGTTGTCTTATGTCAGGTCAATAGTGAATGCATTTGTTTCCAACTTTCCAGTATAAAATGTATCTTTTTTGAATAAAGTTTAAATAACAGATAGTGCAGTACTGTTTCCGTAGATAGAAAATATCTTTGGATATTTCAACTTCAAACATACTATTATTATTCTCATCTTATCCAAGTGGGCACATTTACATGTGCTACAAAATTCTGATGGTACTGTGACCACCATTTTCACACAATCCATAAGCATTATTTTTCAGAGTGGCTGATTATATAAGCCCAAAGAATGAAACTACAATGTTAAAATGTGATGAGCCCTGCTGGCTCACTACTAAACCCCTGTATTTTCTCAAGTCTATTTGTGTTTTACTTAGTTTTTTAGAGAATGTTTGTAGACAGAAGAGAAGGTGTGCATCATATTAAAGCTTATAAAAATGCAATATAGACATATTCTGAGCAACAGATGTAATAGATGTTATTCTGTAATACATACAATGAGATTACAAACGAATCACATACCCGAAATGCTCCAGAATAATTAAATAAAGAAGTTTCTCAGTTTGCCAGCCGGAATTGATGAAAACTGACAAAAAAACTCGCCAGAGCTCCAGATCTGACTTCTCCCACTCCAACACAGGATACAATCTCCTGAGAGAGGTAGACGCCAAGAAAGGGTCACAAAGGGAAGCCAAGAGAAAGGCGTTTCAACTAGTTCCTTCACACGCCTTCCCAAAACAGGCACATTTATCAATGCAAAAGTACGGCCCAAGAAGAATGTTGAAGAGCCAAAGATGGAAGTTGTGGAATTGCTGAAGAGGACGCCTCAAGTGTAGAAACCCCCTTCCTTATTGCAGACACATATAAACTGAATAATAATCTCTGTTAAAAGCATGTAGAACCTCTGAATGAAGCTCTCAACTGCACTGATTCGACTGATCTCTCACAATCTCAAAAGTGCTCAACATCGAAGAGGAATCGTTCTCCAATGGAAAATGATGCTCAAACCCTGATCACAGAGGAAGGCACAAGAAAAATAACCAAGGCAAAGTCGAAATCATCAAGAATAGGGTTTCTCATTGCCAAATTGCCTTATATCAAAAAGGCACGCATTTCCAAGATGATACGCCACTTTCATCATTTAAATCTTTTAAATTATAATTTAAGTCACTTTCAATAGTTTGACTTAAATAAAGTGGGCGCCTTTTTATATTTTAAGTGATTAAAATATTAAATCACCTTTATAGAATATTTAAGTGATATAAAATGTATAAAGTCAATTTGACTTTATAAAAAGGCATTAAGTTAATTAATTAACTCAAATCACTTAAAAATTCATAACTCGCTCAATACTCCAAATAATCTCGTGCCGTCAGAAGCTGTCAACCCCTGAACTGCTATCGCCTGCTGTGAACCAATCACTGGGCTCTGAAAAAGAGAACGATCAACTCCTCCAGAAAACACCACTGACCCTCTAACCAATCCAGCTAGCCCACAAGGGTCCAAGAAAAGGCTAGCACACTGTTCCCGAGAACTGACTAGAGCGGGGACATCACATAAAATAAGGAACAACCTCGTAACAAAAAGACAACCTACGTATGTTATGCATCAATGTACTAATGATAGCAGAATGAAAACAATTCCTAACAAACATAACAAGCATTTGTTGGCATTATACTAAAACCATTTAACTAATCTAATACCCTAAGACTAAATCTGATACAATGCCTAGTTCATCTCTAAACTTGAAAACTTATCTCCAAGTGTTTTAGTCATTATGTCAACAATTTTTTCTAGTGTAGGACAACAATAAAGACAAACGTTTTCATTATCAACCAACTTGCTAATGTAATGGTGATGAACTTCAATAAACTTGTTTCTAGCATGATAAATTGGGTGAAGCCTGAGAAAAAAACTTTGGTTATTGCGGAAAAGTGAGGTCAGTTTTGTTTGGTCAAGTTGAATATCAACCAATATCCTTCATAATGCCTTGTATTATTCTTCTTTGGAAGATAAGGAAATTGTATGTTGTAGCTTGTTTTGCCAAGAAATTACTTTTGAAGAAAGTATTAACAAATAACTTGTTGTATGCTTTCTGACATCAATGGATCCAACTCAACTAGAATCAATATATCCTACTAGCATAAGGTCAATAGATCTTTGATATAAAATGCCAAAGGTGAGGGACACTATGACATATTGAAGGACTTGTTTTGTAGCTTACCAATATTTCTCTTGTTGCTTAGACATGAATTGAGAAAGACAACTTACTGCAAAATGTAAATTCAATTGGATGGTACCTACCAATTGCAAATACACTATTTCATTAACCGGTGGTGAAATAGTGTTAGGTAAGAGCTTGATTTTGACTTCCATAGGTGTATATCCACCCCAAATTTTTCCACAAATTGCACCTGTTAGCATTAGCTAAAATGCAAAGATAAGCAACTGAAATAGCAACCCTCCACTTTCTGATCACCCAAATCCCAGAGTGGGCAAGGTGAGAGCATACAATGAAAAGTAGATCTTGCAATTACTGAAAGTAACAAGCTAACTGAAAAATGAACACCTTCCACTTTCTAATCACCAAGATCCCGATGTGGGCAAGGTGAGGGCACATGGTGTATTGACTTACAATATTGAAAATTTTCTATGCTACCACTTCTTTAGTGGAGTGGGTAGTAATAATCAAGTGCATGAAAGTAAACATCAGCTTGTTCAGGGGAATTACAAAAAGGAAATGCACTTAGCGGCAAGCCAACCAACTTCCGCTTGTTCAGTGGGCAAAACAAGAAAGGAAATATAAGAACTCGACCACTTATTCAACGGAAGCAAGAAGTACATAAAGCAAAGCTCGACCACTTCTTTAGCAAAAGCAACCACTTGTTTAGTGGGGTAAGTATTCAAAAGCAATACAAGAGCATTTACCAATGGTACTACCGATGGTGTTACAATGAGCTCAACAGAATCATATCAGATTATTACATACTACTGTTATGAGATGAAAATGACTGAAATGTGAAGTAAAACATGTCATGCCCCCAAAATTGTAACACTAAATCTAAAGCATTGAAATGTAAATAAATAACTAAAAATAAATAACAATATAAATAATTGAAAATATAAATATAAATATCAACTAGTTAAATATTATAATTATTATGATCACTATAATATAAATTTTGAAATACATATATATAAAACTATTCTGAAAATAAACACATAATATATTAAGAAAAATTAGTAAACAAATACCATATTAAAAGACAGCTCTCTTAATAAACTAAGCCAGCAAACATATGATGGGAATCGTAGGATGTGAAGGGGACAAAGGCAGCAGGCAGCAATACTACAGAAGCGACCTAGATTTTTGGACTATTTACAAGCTAGCGCTCATACCTAGTATGCAGCGATTCTAATTGAAGTGAGTCATCGATGATTATAATAACAAGCAGTAGTGTTTGTTTAGAGAATAAAAAATTAATAAGACAGATTTGTTAAATAAGGGACACGTCCCTCTGGAAGGATGTCTCTCTTCAAAAAGACATAAAGAGATAAATAAAGGAGAGTGTGGGAAAAATATAGAGAACAACAAGAATATAGTATGCAGATTTAAGAGACAAAATATGTAAATCTAAAAGAAGTATATGCAGCAAGGAAAGGCATACATGCAGATTCAACAGGAACATTAAAATAGAGAAGAATGAATAAATAAGAATTATGGGAAATATAGTTCTAACCATTGCAGCAGATATAGTCATCGAATGGAATTGGGAAGAGAAAGAGCACAGATAGATGGAACAGAAATAGGATGGAAAATAAATAATAAGGGGGACTCATAAAAAGTAAGAATGGAAGCAGATCTAAGACACAGATATACAAACAGTGAATAAGGACAGAAACAGGTGCATTATCTGAGTATAGCAGCAGAGATCATTAGATAAGTACATTGTTGCAAGTAGATATGTGTATATATATATATATATATATATATATATATTCATCTAAAAACATAAATATATAGATTATATATGATTAGGCAATAATGATGCTTGCAGCAATTATTAATCATTATTGAATTGAAACTAATCTATTGGTTTCTCTTTAAACAATATTTCTGAGTATTGAGAACAGATCGATCAAGGAGAACACATAGATCAAAAAGACGAAGAGACTCAAACTCGTGTATCACAACAAGTTGCTATTATCAAATATATCAATATAATCAGGTGTATTGTTTGCAAGTCATTGTTTACATATGTGGGCACCATTGTTTATATAATAATCAGACTATTTAAGTGATTTTTGTGATGTGCTTGACTGTCTAAAACTTGTCTAGTAGGATGGGCCCGGGGCGGAGTGGTAGTTAGGCAAAGAGCCGGTAGAGCCCACTTACGACCCCCGCTCAACTCCCCATGATGGCAAGTGTCTTCAGGGAGTCAAGGTCATGATGGGGAAAGAAGGTACTAAGTCGCCAAGGGGGAGGGTTATGGTATACACCCTCTTAGGCTTGGCATATGGCTTCGGGTGAACCCATCATGCCCCTTCTCCCAACTATGTTGCATTGTTGATGATTTATGGATTGTGATGCAATGATCTAATCCTAACTAGCATATGTACATATTTGCATATATTGTTCATGCGATGAATGTAGGATTTCAATCCAAGATTACATCATTAAAGAGATATTTATTTAATAAGGTGAAACCCTAACCCTAATTTGTTGCAATTTGTGATCAATAGGCGAATTCTAGGGTAAATCAGGATAGGGGACATTACAGTGGTATTAGAGCATCTTTCCTACCATCTTGTGTATGCTTCATGTATTATGTGTATGCTTCATGCTTCCTAAGTATATGTATTCGAGTGTATACTTGTGGCTTATGTGTATTTGAGTTATTCAAGTCTATACCTTGTGACTTATGTGTATTCAAGTGTATTCAACTATGCTCCACGAGGTTTCGAGGACGGGGAGTGCCAGGTACGGCGGGACGAGTTTTCAGTACGGGGGTACTTTTGGGTCATTTTTAGGGGACGGCAGGGGACAGCTGATAAAAAAATAGGGAAATTTTTAAAAATATAGAGAAATTTCAAATGCTCATAGCATAACATTGATAAAGCATTCCTTCTAGACATTGTATAAGCTTAATGCATATCATTAGACTTGAATTGAGATTTCACATGAGAATCAACAAACAAATTAACAAAATTCATATGCTTTTCAAATTCATATGTTGTTGGCCCTACTACACTCCCACTACCTGAAGAACCCCCAATGGTTGCCATACTTCTATGAGTTCTACTTCTATGTCTACTTATTTTATGCATTTGAACCTCAACCTCCTCACAATCATTACTAGTAATCTCACTACTGCTCATGATTTTTTTTGGTTAAGAATTGAAAAGAGAGCTGCAAGTTCAAATAAAGGAAAAAATAAACTCACAATGCCCTTCCTACGTGATAAAAAAAAGTTGAAAAAAACTTGGAAAAATGGAAAACAAATTGAAAAGTCAAAAAACAAATGTAAAATGAAGAACTTACGTCTAATGAAGTAGATTTGATGCCCTAGTCTCCCCTTTCAACTGTTGTTCTCTCCTCTTTCACTTGTTGCTCTTCACCTCAAGTTTGCAAATGTCAAAATGAGAATGTTTTTTTTTTAGTTGTTTTGATAAGTCAAGTAGGTTTGGGTTTTGTTTAAAGGGGTGGGAGATTTTTGTGGGCCCATCCATCCCCTTTTTTTTTAATTTAAAAATGTGTTTATTTACAAAAAATAAAGTAAGATGTTGTTGGGCCATAGGGGACGGCTAACAGTCCTTGGGACGGTTAGGGGACGTTTTGGCCATATTGGGTACTGCTAGCTGTCCCCTAAGTCCCCTGAATCTGCAAAAAACATCCCCTGGAAGTTTCAGAAACTTATGTGAAAAAAGGGACGGCTAGGGGACGTTTCCCCACTGTCCCCGTTTTGTCCCCGGTACGGGTACGAGCCAAAAAAGGCAGGGGACCCGTCCCCGTGGAGCATAGGTATTCAAGTGTATACCTTGTGACTTATGTGTATTCAAGTGTATACCTTGTGACTTGTCTGTATTCAATTGCATACGTCATGGCTTATGTGTATTCAAATGTATACTTTGTGACTTACGTGTATTCAAGTGTATACTTTGCAAACTACATGCTTTGTGACTTGGGTACACTCATGTGTATACGTGTATTCATGCGACTTACGTATTTAAGTGTATAGTTTACAATTTACATGTCATATCCCCCGAAGCTCTAGCATCAAATGTGTCAACACCCAATGAGTATCTAAGTAAATATGAGTAATTGCAATTTAAAAATAATTATGATTATCATAAATAATATTATAATTATAAATACGATATTAATAATAACTCAACCGTTTTATCTACATCATGATTATCATAGACCCACATTATAGTTACAAGATAAATATTATAGAATAACCCGTAAAATATAATATATTCAAAATATAATATACAAATTACAAACTATAAAATACAAAATATAATATACAAATCATAATTAAAATATACAAAATAGAATACACAAAATACCAATCTGAAAATATTAGTGATAATGTTTAAATTATAAATATTGAGATTATAAATAATAAATTGTAATAACCATAAACTCAAAGACCCTATGAAACTATTATTAACAAGTATATAAATAAAACATCTAAAGACTTTGATGCACCAAAAGTTGAGGTCAAGAGTCAAAAGGCAGCGCTGGGAAAAGATGCGATCTTTCATAAGGATTGCCTGGGCCTAAAGTCACGTCCTCACTTGGGAAGTCAGCGAATATATAAGAGAATAAATTCTTCAAGGAAAAGGAAATGATCATGGCTGGAGGAAATTAGAGGATGGCAGACTGAATTTGCAGATCGGGGAGAGGGAGAAAGGCAAGGTGGTCTGCAGATCGACCAAGGTAAGTAATTGTTGTCTAAGTAACTAAGATTTATGTTAAAAATCAGTCAAAATATAATTAAATAATAATAAATGAATGCTTGGCAATAAATTAAGAATTCAGTAATAGGTGGTAGTTAACATATATATGATAAATATATATATTAAATATAACATGGTTGTTGTGTATATATTGTAATTCACATGTTTGATAAATATATTTTGGTAATTGATAAATACACCAATAATCTTGCTGAATGGATGTTTAAACTTTGATAAAGTATGTGCCATTCACATGTATATTTAACATATGTATATATATATATATATATATATGGTAAGTATATATATATAAACATTGAATATAACGAGGGATTGTTGTATATACATTCATATGATAAATAGATTATTTACATTGAGACACTCATCTAACCAATATGGTCTCTTAATATCTTTGATGCATTCATGTTTCTATAAATCCTCATAGCATAGTATAAGCATGGATAACTTGTTAGTATGATAATCATTAGATGCAATTGTTTTTTATCATCAAACAATTGTGTAGATGGTTGAGGGGAGGAACCGATGGGTTGAGCAGGTACTAGATTTCTCCTCTAGGTACGCCACTCCCCGGATCGGATGACTAAGCGTCATGCCATCGGGAGCCAAGGGGGTGATATCCGCTCTTGGGCCTAGAGAGAGCATCTACGGGCCTCCTATGGAAATACTTCCTCCAAACTATCGCATAGTTGGATCAACTTGAGGAACTCTCCATCATAGTTAGGAGGGGATGTGGATGGATAAGGAAAGCAGGTACAAGTGTATCCCCTAAGTACACCACTCCCCGGATCGGATGACTAAGTGTCATGCCATCGGGAGCCAAGAGGGATGGTATATCCGCTCTCGGGCTTAGGAAGATAGCTTCGGGTGGACTTATCTTTCCCATCCGATCCCTATCTATGATTGAATCACCCTAAACATGATGTGGTTTATCTTATATAATTGTATTGTGCAAATGGATGAGGGTATTTATATATGTTTGATATGTTAGATAGATAATGATATTTCTTATATGTTTTATTATACTCCAATATTATCCAACATGGTTGTATGACCTAAACCGAGATTTATCTTTCTTAATGCATTTAGTTGATAAGTTGTAGCCCTAACTACATTAGCTTATACTTCTAGAGTGGAAATTAGGGTTTTCTCAAAAGGGGACATTACACATGTATTCATGTGTATGCTTTGTGACTTCATGTATTCGTGTGTATACTTCATGTATTATTCGCATATATGCTTCATGCTTCTTGTGTATACTCTATGTATCACGTGTATTCGTGCCTCGTATTTATACTTTATGTATCATATGTATCTATGTGTTGCTTCATGTATCTTCAACAAGATGTGTTCTTATAATTAATTTATGCTTAAAATTTATGGAAGTGTTAAAACTTGTCTGTCAAAATGCTTCTAGAGTGAGAAGCACTAACAAATCAACTTATCTAAATTTGAATTATTATTAGTATCCAAATGCACTAATGAAGAGTTGTAACTATTTGAAGTGAAGAGGTGTGACTCTCTCAAACTAGTGATATAAAAGGGGAGAGCATTTCATCCATACTACCATTTAAAGAATCCAATTGAGAATAGAACATTAAGTCATTTTGCAAGAGAAGGAGATTAGAAAAGTTGTGGCCCTTCAAATATGAACGACTATAACTCCCTCAACAATAAGGTAAAAAGGGGAAACCACCCCCATGTAAAGAAACTATCAATAGGAAATAAGTATCTAACAACAAACGTGGGAGTAAAGTATTGTTATGAAGGGAATTTATGAAGATGATTCCTTCAAGAAATGAATATAAGGGATGAATCAATTCATTAACCTTCAATAAGCACTCATCGCACATCTATCCCCCAAGAAATCAAGCAATCATCACTCATCAAGAAATCAAACAATCAAAATTATCAAAAGATCTCCCAAGGCAACAACACAATTATTCTAAGCTCTAACAAAGAGTAATTGATGCAATCAAGACCATACCACTTTGTAACCTACGAAATGGATCTAGTGAGCTTCACCTTGTAGACCAAAATTACCCCTATATGTAATATCTAGAATAGATCATTTCATCTAAGGGTCTTTTTCTCTTGACCTTTTTCTTGAAGTAACTCTACATTCATAAACTTGACACAAATCAAGCTACATGAGCCTATGCTGAGTTACATCATGGGTCCATAACCCACAAATCCTAGGATCATTCTCACCTTTCAAACTTTGGGATAAAATGATATTGTAAAATAAAATAATACCTTTCCCAAATATGAAAATAAAGTTAGTACTAACATGGAGGGGGAGATATGTCAAAAGAAAATAAACCCCAATCAGCTGGGAAAGACAAGAATTGGATATTAGAATAAACCTATAAATATAAGTCCTATCACTTGCTAAGGATGCTAAAACTTCTTCATCAATCCAATAGATTGGTACTTAAGTATTACCTAGGGAGTATATACTTAGAAGACTACAATAGGTCATTAATGAGTCTATTACAAGATGTTGAACAGTGTGGACTAAGGTATTACATCTTCATTAGAATCTATCTTGCCTCAAACCTTACGAAGAATAAAATATATTCTATTTAAGGGAAGACGTGCTTACTCCCATTTGATTGGACAACATGTAGTAAAGGACACCTAGGTCCTTCATCAAATCAAGGCAAGAATACTAACAGTTACTCTCCAATGACACAGGATCTAGCAAACCAAAAGAATCATCACTCGAATTAGAATTTCCAATTCTTGTTAGAGTATCACAACCGAAACTAAAGTCATCACAAAAAGGAGCAATATTTGAATTTACAAATCTTAGTTGTGATTGCTTGAGGGCAAGCAAGCTTGGGTAGGGTGAACTGTCATGCCCTCAAAATTGTAACACTAAATCTAAAGCATTGAAATGCAAATAAATAACTAAAAATAAATAATATATTAAAAATATAAATATAAATATCAACTACTTAAATATTTTTATTATAATCATTATAATATAAATATTGAAATACATAAATATAAAACTAATCTGAAAATAAACACATAATATATTAAGAAAAATTAGTAAACAAATACCATATTAAAAGGCAGCTCTCTTAATAAACTAAGCCAGGGAATGTCTGATGGGAATCGTAGGATGTGAAGGGGACAAAGGCAGCAGGCAGGAATACTACAGCAGCGATCTAGATTTTTGGACTATTTACAAGCTAGCACTCATACCTAGCATGCAGCGATTCTAATTGAAGTGAGTCATCAATCATTATAATTACAAGTAGTAGTGTTTGTCTAGAGAATAAACAATTAATAAGACAGGTTTGTTAATTAAGGGACACGTCCCTTTGGAAGGATGTCTCTCTTTAAAAAGACATAAAGAGATAAATAAAGGAGAGTGTGGGAAAAAATATAGATAACAGAAAGAAAATAATATGTAGATTTAAGAGACAAAATATGCAAATCTAAAAGAAGTATATGCAACAGGGAAAGGGATATATGCAGATTCAAAATAGAGAAGAGAAGAATAAATAAGAAATCTGGGAAATATAGTTCTAACCATTGCAGCAGATATAGTCATCGAATGGAATTGGGAAGAAAAAGAGCACAGATAGATGGAACAGAAATAGGATGGAAAATAAATAATAAGGGGGACTCACAAAAGTTAAGAATGGAAGCAGATCTAAGACACAGATATACAAACAGTGAATAAGGACAGAAACAGGTGCATTATCTGAGTATAGCAGCAGAGATCATCAGATAACTACATTATTGCAAGTAGATATAATTATAGAAATATATATATATATATATATATATATTCATATAAAAACATAAATATATAGATTATATATGATTAGGCAATAATGATGCTTGCAGCAATTATTAATCATTATTCGATTGAAACTAATCTATTGGTTTCTCTTTAAACAAAATTTTTGAGTATTGAGAACAGATCGATCAAGGAGAACATACAGATTAGAAAGACGAAGAGACACAGACCTGTGTATCACAAGAAGTTGCTATTATCAAATATATCAATATAATCAAGTGTATCGTCTACAAGTCATTGTTTACATATGTATGCACCATTGTTTATATAATAACCAGATTGCATCTTGCTATATAGATATAGGGCGATCCATCGGCTCGGCCAGTATCATGGAGAGGGGAAGAGTATTAGAAAATGAGTAACATGCCCACCCCACCCACCGTGATTCTCAGGAACCTACTGGGCACCAGCACAGTTTCTTCTTATTTAATCCGACATGTTACGTATAGAATGAAAATTTATATTGAACAAAAATTGTTTAATATGGGTGGGAGGGGCTTTAGTGGTGGGAGGGGATTTAGTTATATGCTTGACTGTATGAAAGTTGTCTGGTAGGCTTGGCCTGGGGTGGAGTGGTAGTTAGGCAAAGAGCCGGTAGAGCCCACTTACGACCCTCACTCAACTCCCCATGATGGCAAGTGTCTTCCAAGAGTCGAGGTTATGATGAGGAAAGCAAGTACTAAGTCGCCAAGGGGGAGGGTTGTGGTATACACCCTCTAAGGCTTGGCATATGGCTTCAAACAGACCCATCATGCCCCTTCTCCCAACTGTGTTGCATTGTTGATGATTTATGGATTGTGATGCAATGGTCTAACCCTAACTAGCATATGTACATATTTGCATATATTGTTCATGTGTTGAATGCAGGATTCCAATCCAAGATTACATCATTAAAGAGATATTTATTTAATAATGTGAAACCTAACCCTAATTTGTTGCAATTTGTGATCAATAGGTGAATTCTAGGGCAAATCAAGATAGGGGACATTACAAAACATCCTCCCAAGATGATAGAATGTAAGTATGTGAGCACCTCAACAAATAGAATAAGTATACCTCAAGATAGGCCCATTGGAGGTCAATGGTAGGATAAATTGGAGGGTGCAATAGGTCTGATACGCACAAGTAGCAGGTCTGAAACTCAAATCAGCAACCTTAAAAAACATCATAACTCCTCCAATACTCATCGAAATTGACTCAAATCACTTGCAAATGGTTCCACACTGCTAGGCATCCAAACCAAGATAGCAATCGGCCTTTAACAGCATTGAATAACACTAGCACAAGTCCCAAGGCACCTTCAACCAAGTGGTATGGCCTCCTAGGTAGGTCGGCCAACATTTAAAAATCCCATACTCTGTAGAAACCCTAGTTTCCCCCTGTCTCTGATTCTGATGGTTTTTTGTTGTTTTTCTGAAGTTTTGATTTTTTTTGACGTTTTTGGGTTTGTGGCATAAAATATGAAGAATGCGATTTTTGCAAATAAATAATCTAAATCTAGATAAATTCATACAACTCCGGAAATGACAAAACCTAATGCCAGTACTGAAGCCAGACCATTTATTATTCTTCTGAAACAGTTACAAAGAAGATCTTATTACATGCAAAGCAAAAGGCAATGATATTTAATGAAAACCTGGTATTTGCAGCCTGCTGGTAAATAGCTTGAAATGGTACGGCTGTCATGAAATTCAACTTCTCCCTCTATCTGAAGATGCAAAGATATGCCAGAAGCCTAGGCACCAGATTTGGTGTAGACTGAATGCCCAAAGGATAGGTGTTTCAACCCAGATGAAAAACACACCTCCTTAATGATGGTACGGCCAGGTACAGGATTGGTATGGCTTGGTACACAGCAACAAAGAATAAAAATGTACGGCCCTTCTAGAATCTCAAGAACTGATGAATATAGGCGCCTGGTTTGCAAGAAGCTTTCTGGATGAAAAGACTGTCTGAAACCCTGCAGATAAATTAACTCTGAAGCTCTGTAATTTCTTCTGGGTGAAGAAATCTCTTATCTGGCAATAAATCAGGTGATATCTCACACCCTCTGAACTGCTTTCACTGGAGATGGCTCGTTCCCCAATGCATTCGAGACTGAAACCCTAAAGCTTCCGTTCTCTGACGAAGACTTGATCAATTTTCAATTCACAATAGACATAATGGTTCGATTTCCAATGCAAATGCATTATACCCTTGAGAAGTGCGAATTCCACAATAATAGGGATCATTAAAATATTTCGAACTTTTAATTTCAATCTTTCAATAGTCTTCAGCGTAATTTTTTATTATAAAATATAATCTCAAATGGCCCCTTCCATTGTTGGGCGACCCCTTTATCAAAATCACTTAAGTCGTAATATTAAAATATTACAACTTTATATTATAATCTCCAATTAATTAATATTTAATTAATTCAATTAAATATTAATATCTCTCTCATTATTCACCCGATGCACGAGCCGTCTGAAGCTGACGAACACTGAAGTGATTCTGAACATAATCCATCCATACTGCTAAAAATAGCAGGGGTCCCACGCTGACTGCCAATAACTGCTAAAAATAGCAACTTATGCAAGAAGTGTCCGAACGAGCCCGAACGAAAGCCAATTGATCAAGAACTGACAATCTGAAGCTGAGCCAACTCCATCAAGACCCTCTATCCAAACTATCAGCCTACGAGGGTCGCATAATAGGCCAATCCTGTGCTCCGAGAGATGTCAACTAGAAGGGGACATGACATACTCCACCTAAAATCACCAAAACTCAAGAATAGGGATGCCCAAGCATGAGAAGAATAAAAAACCAACACCCACAAAAAGTCTTCAACTCCTCCGACCAACGTGAGCGATAAGGTGGATCAGCTAGGTATGAACCAGCAACATCAAATTGTGATATAACACTCCAAAAATGCCTCCAAACCGCAAACCATCACACACACATAGAGACCAAAATACAACTAGAAGACATCAAAGCCAACAAAAACTGAAAGAAATTGGATAGCCATCACCAATATACACTCAACTGCAACCCCTGAGATGGAGCTACAACCCTGTTCAGCTAGGAGATATCTCTCAATCTCGAAACTAAAGATGACTTGGAGGGGTTTTGTCCTCAAAGCCCAAGGAGATCACTCTACATTTTGACAACACTTTGTTATATCAAATTCAGCATAAACAAATGAGAGCAGGAGAGGGCATTATATAGCCTTGAGACCCAGAAGTTTGAATTTTGCTTTTCCCTCTCAAAATGGGATGCCACACTTGAGAAATATAATATTTAATTAAAATCACTTAACCCTTCACTTTTGGCGTCCACCTTGAAAATGCATAAAATTAACTTTAAAAAGCATTAAGTCCTCAACTTGGTGTCCAAACACATATTCCCCCTTTTAAAACAACTTACGTTGATCAACCTAGGTGTGGTGGTCAAAAAACAACTAAACGTTATAAAATGAACTTAAGTTGCCAACCTTTCCATTTTCGAACTCCAAGGACGATGGAGAAGCCAACTGCTAAAAATAACAAGATGCCAAACACTGCAACTGCCACCACTACTAGAAATAATAACTCTGCACTGATATGATCACTATATGCTTTGTAAAAGTTACCTCTTGTATAAGAATGTTTATATTGTACCATCTTTGGATGTATTGAGATTTATTAAACTCTCTCTTGTTGTAATCTGAACCTATGGATTCTCGAATGTAATAAGTCTTGCAAACTGAACCATTCTTGGCATTAAATTTGTATTATGTTTATGATAACGTGTTGAGTTTATGTGTAAGGTTTAAGTAATGTCGTCTTGGAAACCTTATGACAATTGTGTAAATTAAATATCTTTTAAAAAAAAAAATTGTTCAGTTAACTTTACTCTTTACACTTTGTTATAACGGTAACCAAGGCGGGGCGTTACAGATGGTATCAGAGCACTAGGTTCTAACACTGGGTACTCTGGATATCAGTAAGCCCATTATGTTGTCGTTGGTGTTAGACTCTATAGTTCGTATTATCCTATTGTCTTCTACGTCATGTAATTAAGACGTGTCGGAGATCACTCCGCACCACTAGAAGACTACTATTGTTATAGCCTGAAAGAGTTCCCTCCTTCCTCGTTAGGTGGCTAGTGTCTAGTCACGTAGTGTTGTATTGTACTATTTTGAAGATTGTGGATTTGCTTTATAATTTTTGATGATCATATGTTGATTGTGAAGGTCGACACTTTGTTTATATTTGATTGTAATAATTTAGCCACACTTTGTGATCTTAGTTACATGTGATCCTCATGGTTACACTTGATTTAGTGTTGGCCTTGCGCACATTTTTCTCACTTTAATGTTGAAACTGAATTTTACTTAATATTTATTTATGAATTCAGTGGCTAAATTATTTTATCTTTATCGTTTTCAATGTCGGCCATATGTTGTATAGTGATTTATCTCCAAGGATGTAGGATACTGACTTGGAGAGTGTATACGAGGAAGTAGACTTAGGGAACTATAGGGTAGGCGTATATGAAGGATATTTATGTTAGTTGTGGTTATAGTACTTAGAATCTTGAGATTCGTTCTTTCCCTTTTTCTTGGTTCTTTTCTTATATCTAAGATTTGTTCTATGAGGTGTTGTGTAGGACCATTCCTAGGCATCAAAATAGAGGTCATGGTCGAGGATGAGGTGGTGGTTGTGGGGTTAACCACCAGAAAGTTGATCATAAAGGTGTGGTCATCAAAGAAAACTCCACACCTGAACCTCTATCTTGTGAATCTGATGACGAGATCTTGGCCCAAGCTCTCTATCGGGTCAAAATGGAAAAAGGGAAGAAAATTGTAGAATTGGGACATCCAGTTAAAGTGAAGAAACCGTCCAATGTTTGGAATTGGCCATTTGGGTGTGGACCTAACGCACCTACCCTCTCTAAGGAAGAGAAGGAAAGACATTGGATATAGCCTTTTTCTTCCATAAAGACAATTTTGGACTCGGAAGAGGATTTTGAGGAGTGTCCCCTATTTGATAGTGAGTAGTCTAGTAGTGGAGGAAGGGATGTAGTGATTTTCTTTCTTGTTGCCTTGTTAGACTAAACTTGTTAGGTTGTGATGTGCACTTTACACTCTTTATGATATGTTTGTTGTATCTATCTTGCGGCTTCCAGGAGTAAGCCATATCCTAGGGGGGGAGGATGTAGTACCCCTCCAGTTGCTACTATGTGTATTTGTTTGTTTTTGTTTGATTGCTAGTTGTTAAAATTTGTTGATGATACACTAGACATCGAGATCATTTGATTAAGTTTGTGTGATGGATGCGTGTGTGCTACAGTTAAGTTGTTTCTGAGTGTTAATGTGTTTATCTGGATGTGTTTGATGTTTATGTTATTATGATGCCTGTCAGTCCTGGTGAAGAAGACAGTATGGCATTACTCATTCGTGAGTACCCTGCTATGCTGCGATTCTTATTCACGGTGTGTTTTCTAACATGAGTATATGTATGTTCTAACGTTGATGTTTCCTGCAGACACAGGTACCGGGTAACGGTTCCACTTGCTTGTCAGGTCTGAGCGTACCCTAATCCAAATAAATCATGTTGATTCGGAGATAGTGTTTGGTCCTTGTTTAACCATCATTCTTCGTTGAATGAGTATCCTATTGTCGCCTGTGGTCATTGTTGTTTTGTCTTGTCGTGTCAATTTTGTCAGTGTTATTTATTTGGAAATTAATTACTGTGTAATTTAGTTAAGTGGCTAATTTGTTGATTTATTGATTAAATGCAAATTTGTTTAAATATTAGAATAAACGTTTATGTTATGTTTATTGTTTAATTTATTAATTTAAATTAAGCAAGTCATTTGATTAAAAGAAAATGTGAAAATTGTGAAAAGACTGTATTTCTTAAAAAAGTAATTAATAAGTTACTTGTGCAAATAAAATTTAAGTGAAAAACAAGTATTTTAAAAAGAGTTGATTTCGAAAAGTTAAAATATCTGAAATTGAAGGAAAATATCTTTGATATTTAATGTTTTTAACTGCATGAGAAATTGGAGGAATGCATGTTTACAAACACTAAGTTGTAACTTGAGATAATAAATTTGCATTAATTAGTCTTTAGAGGTGGGAATTTTCATTCACGTGAAATGGTAGGAAGAATGATCACGGCAGTAGGTTTGAGAAAAAAATTTTGCACAGAAGTATTCTTGGAAGAGAAAACTTCTTTGCAGTATTTTGATTTTGGAAAAAGATTTGGTTGGATATTGCTGAAATCTTCATCAGATTCTTGGGTGACTCGAACAGAAATAACAGGTGCTTCATTTTTCAATTTGTATTTTATATTAAGAAAATCTTTTTATCACTGTGTGTGAATTCAATTGAAGCAAATTATTTAGTGTGCAAAATCCGTTTGGTCTTATATGCAGTGTATATTGGCTATGGGTAGTTTCACTCTTTGCATGCTTTTCTTTCTTTCCTTGATTCGATAGTTATAATCTGCAAACCTTAGTATATGCTTTATTCATTGCATGGACATAATTTACTGTGGAGTAACGTCCTCATGGGTGTCCCTGTTGAATGGAGAATTTGCATGTTTTCAAGTCTCTATCTGTTACCTTTATTCTGTCTAAGCCGTGGGAATTGATGTCAAGAAAACAGTGTTTTGATAAGTTTACCTTGTCTTATGTATCGTTTAGATTCCTTCTTAATTCTGGCGTTGAACTCCCATCTTGTCATGACAGTTTGGGTGCTAGAAAAACGTAGAAAATTTGCTTGATGTAATGTGAAAAGTTTGTGATAGTACGCAGGAATCGCGTCCATATTATACTGAAATATTCCGAGCCAAATTTTTTACTTTTTAAATTAACAGATTACAACATTCAAGCAAGTGCACCCATTAAGGTTAGATGGATAAACCGAAACGTGCAAGGAAGTAAACTCAAGATACAGAAGGGAACTCAACGTCAAGTATGTGCTACCCAATCCAAGGCGGAGTGAGGGGCGACCATATGACGGAGTGATTACAGAAAGCAAAGCTTGAATTGAAATACTGAATAATGAAACTACTCAACACCCAGAATGTGCTTTCTAACCCAAAATGGGATAGTAGCGACCATAGGGCGGAGATGGATTACATACAATATCAAAATGCTGAAAGAGAGAAGAACATTACAATCTGATTGAGCAAGAATCTAAGGACCGACAGTACTACTGCCAGCATACAATTTGAAAGATGACTACTTGCTACCAGTTACAAATCAGCCTTTGAGAATATTGCAATAATATTGAAGCATTCAATGATTGCCAAGAATAAAGCTTAAACTTGCATGAATAGAAATAGATCCAACCTCTTTCAGCCTGTGCAATCTTCAATGATGTCTCCGCGAAGACTTTAGGAGTTCCTAATGACCATCCAAGAATGAAAGTGCAGATCCCTGTATGCTGTTATAACAGTACTGTATTTTTCTTCATAAAACCAGCTACACAGATTTATAAAATAGATCAGATCTCCCTAGAAACTGATTCAAATGACTAGATACTGAAGGAAAAACACCTTTAACAAGGAGGCGCTCAAACTAGAAGCACAAAATAGACTTGAAATGCCACTTATAGTAAATGCACAAATCCCAAGATCTTGTGAATGGTACAGCCCAGCGGACAGGGTCGACTTTGCTTTAAAATTCAGATACACCAATGAAAATTCTACAATTTAACACACAATGGCGCCTAGACCAAAGGAAGAGAAATAAACAATACCCACAATGATATGTTTTGTCTTTTTTGATTTATGAGTGAATACACAAATCTGCTAAAGCTAAAATACTGAAAACAGAAATCTCAATATGCCAAATCTGACCCTAGATGGACAAATGCTGGTTACAATGCATGAACTCCAAAATACTCACACTAGACTAATAATCATCACTAGTCGTTGTCTTACAAACGAGAAGAGATGCCCAAACTAGGAGGTCTTCATCCCTCGAAGCAATCCAGAATCAATCCGGCAGCATAACGGTGTATTTTCCAAGATGATCCAAATGATGCACCAAGACTCCTCTTTATAACTTTTCAATTGACTTTGCAAAACCCTAAAATCTGCTTTTAGGTCAAACTCATTCTCCTCAAGATTGGACGCACTTTCTCCTTCAAGACTTAATAAATGATATTTTAATTAAAACATCAAACTTGATAAATGCGCCCATCATAATCCCTGCTTTGACTTTGCAATAATTATAATATTCTTTTAATGAGGGCGCCACCCTCAATGACCACTTTTTAAACACAACATTAAGTCATTAACTCTAGGCCAAGGTCAACGTTAAAATATAATAATTAAAACGTGACTTTAATCTGAATGACTTAACTTATTTCTCCGAGAGTGCCCTGAAGCCAAAACTGATGAAGTCAACTGATCAAATCTGAAACCGGAAGTCAACCAACCTGAGCTCAACTGGAAGCTGCCAAAAATAGAATTTACTAAAAATAGTAAATTCCAAAAAGTACTCTGAATGCTGAGACGAACATACCACTGCGACGCCCTCTGAAAACCCAGAAGGAATCCGCCATCAAAACTATCATCTCCGAGCAATGACCTCCTCAAAATTAGGAAACCCTAATTTTAACTTCCAACTAGCCTCCGGGTTCCCAAAGAAAGGCTAACGGTCACTGAAAATGTCAGGCTTGAAAAGGGGACATTACATATACTCACTGAGGTTATAATTCTTCTGTTAGAATGCCATGAAACCGGCGGTTAGTAGGGTGCGATCATTCTAGTTTTAGCATTCTCCATCAAATGTACTTTTTAAACCCTACCTTTCAAAACTCTATAGAATCGGCCTATGTTCTTTTAGATTCGGCCTTGTTCTCTATTTTCAATAGTCTGTTCCCTTGCTCTGTCATTAATTGTTGGGTATCGGCCTTTGTACAGTTGAAAGCAGCCTTTCTCACCATCGCTTCAATGAAACAATCAGCTAGAATCATTACTTAGCCGATACGCTTATTCACTTACCTCTTTAATTTTTGGTCTTTACCTGAAGAAAGCGTTGGCCTAAAACTTGGCATGAGACTCTTTAGTTAGACCAACGTGGAAGTGATAAATTAGGATTAAACTCCAGATTGAATTTTTGACAGGTGGACCTTGATATAGATCAACTGCATCCCTTTCTTAATGGCATTTAATTAAATGCCAGCAAAATAAACAATAAACTGCAGCTCTAATTTGAATAACCTCCTATCTCTTTCTGGCGATAACTTATCTAAATTTCCAGCACATGAAACTCGTTGTTTCAATTTTCTTATTATTGTATTTATCATTATTTTCCCATACATTGGGCAGTTTGCACTTTAATATCCATATCTTCACCTGTGTATACGGTGATTACCTTCTAATATTTCTTTAAAATTCATAGTTACAGATTATAATTATTCTGTAGAAACCATAAAGGTTGTTGCAGACCACATTAATGCTTTTGTGGCATTGAAACCGAATCAAATGTAATTAAGATTGGGCGGAACTGTGTTAGCGGAATTGTGTTAACGGAATTGTGTTAACGAAACTGTGTTAGCAGAATTGTGAGTTAATGGACTATTTGTTAGCGAATCGGTATGCGTTAACGAACCTATGTGTTAACAAACTATGTGTTAGCAAACTCGTATGTGTTACCTAACAATACTAGTTCTTTTCCTTGTATGAATTTGTGCTTACAAATATATCTCTTTATAAATTAATCTGTATGTCACCTTACGATTTTAGTTAACCGGCGCCTTGGTCAAATTACAGTAGGCAGCGTCCCTTCATCTATCATTATCTTATAATTTATTTACTTACCTGTAGCTTTTGTGTGATGATGGAGTTATTGGTTATAAGATTGCTAAATGTAAACTTTTGTTTCTTTTAGCTTGACGCCATGCAATCGTTAACAGATAAGTTGCACTTACCAGTTCATTCTGGGATTATCCATGCATAGTATTTATAAATGTTCTATTTATCTCTAATTTTAACCACCAAATTCTGTCATTGTAATTGGTAGTTGGACTTCCAAACAATGCGCCATCCGTACTCCTTGTATTCAGGAATTAACTGATGGTTTGCATGCATATTTTTATAATTGAAATCATTGCCAACTTAAGTTAACTTGCGCCACTGTAATAGTTAAAATATATATATATATATATATATATATTTGAAACCGAACTATTCATGTGAATTTCTGAAGGATTCTCCATGCTTTTCAATTGAAGTGTATATCACTGTCTCCCCATTCCAGTGTTCTATCGAATTTCCAAGCTTATAAATGAGATCTATTATTTTGGTTGTATTATGTAAATACGTATTGTCATAGAGGGATCCCTGTTAAATTCTTATGGGCGCTACATGAAACATCCCTTATTCTATTTAAATTTCTGATAGATAATTTAATTTGGCTATATGTCTTTCATGCAAGCATACGCCTGTAGGAGTTAACTTCTTCTTACCAGTTTTATGTGTGGTGATTAACTAATAAAAAAAAAATTAAAATAATAAAATAGACAATGTATGTTCTCTTTGAAATTGTCATCAGTATCCCATATTAATCATAATCTGGTATCTCAACCAATATATATATAAATCTATATGAATATATGTATTTGCATATGTTAATATACATGTAATGTAGCTTTCCTATTATTCGTTTGCCTTACTGAAAGAGTTTATCATATCGGTGTGTTGTCAAAAACATTGAAGTAATTTTAGTCTACTTAATTTTTTATGAATGAATTTAGTTTGTTTATATGTAAATAAATATGGCTCTTTATTATGTGAATAAATGGATTAATGTTTTAATTTAGTCTGTTATTATTGAATCGGTGTCAAGAAGAGTTTTCGTGAAAGAGTATTATATTTATGTTAGGGAATCTTGATGGATAATTCGATTGATCTATTTAAATTATAAAATTTTGATGGTTGCTTATGACAAGTAGATATATTTCTATTGATATTTTAAGAGTGTACTTCCCTGTTATTGAATTTCTTAATTTTCCAGAAGCTAGGGAATGAATTTGCATAATAAAGCGCATAATGCTTGTATTTTGTTGTTCAGTTGCAATGACTTGATTGGAAACTTAGCCATGCACATTATGTTTACGCATTGGAGGAATTTGTTCATTCTATGGTCTTGTCATGATTGTGATGGGTATATTCATGATTTTGTTATATGTGCATGATGGCTATCTTATGTTGTTATCAGTAAGTTATGTTATTGTATGCAGGAAGAGTGGCTTTCGATAGGGGCCGGAACCCAAAGTGGTGGCCAGGGTAACCTATCGGAAGATATTAATTCAGTGAAAATATTAATAATTGTACTTGGGATTCATTAATTAAATTCAGATAAATATATGCCTCACCTAGTGCCTTAATGCTCATCTAGATTAAGGGTAGGTTGAGAAGGCCTGGAATGGCTTAGTCGATTTCCTTGACTACTTGAAAGGTGACTCGACTCCACATGAGATTGTCTAAGGGCCAGGAATTGGTAG
This sequence comes from Sequoia sempervirens, assembly GCA_007258455.2. Classification (NCBI taxonomy): domain Eukaryota; kingdom Viridiplantae; phylum Streptophyta; class Pinopsida; order Cupressales; family Cupressaceae; genus Sequoia; species Sequoia sempervirens. Next base: position 168,225 of record VDFB02347504.1, read on the forward strand.
AGACTACCAGGGTAACTTAGAACAACTATGTGATGACACTCTCTCCCGATGCATGACTGTAGTCTCCTGTGTAGAGTTAACTGTTATACTGTGGTCGTCTCTAGAAGCATAAGTTGTGAATACTGTGTTCGGATGTGATTATGTCGTTATGTGTTTGTCAACCATGTAATGTCATGTATGTTCTTTGTTGTGTGTTCGATTGTCTTCTGGACCTTTCACTATCTCCCAACCTCCAAGAATCTTGGAAACCCTAAAAATGTCTTTGAGTAGCCTACGGGACTCCAGAAATAAGGCTATCATCCATTGAAAAGCATAGGGATAATGTAATGTCCCCGAATTGGAGGTGTAGTGATTTAATTAAATTAATTAATTAAGTTGTCCAAAATTAATAATATATCAAAAGGATGGCTTAATTGATTATTTTAATTAAAATAAAGTGGAAATATTAAATTAATTATTTATAAAGTTATTCCAATAAATTAATATCAAAAGGATGACTTTATATTTAATTAATTTAATAAAAGTGACTAAAATCAAATAATAAATCATAAAGTCACTTTAGAGAATAAAATAATAATATTTCTAGAAGCTTCTTGGAAATCATTGAGAAATCTTTATAAGGAGCTGTGAGTTTGGCATTTGGGCAAGCTTATGTCTAGGATTATACTTCTCATACCAGGTTGGTAGAAGCTTGAATGCTTTGCTTTTCCGAGGGTTTGAAGACTCTAGGATACCAAGTTCGGTTGTGAAAGACCAACCCTAGCTGGAGATTGTGGAGGAATCCATCCAAAGTTTCTACAGGTGCTTCATTGTAGAGTTTGGATTGGTGCAATAGCTGATGTATTATTGCACTTCTGATTTGAAGTTTGATTGAATGCAATAGCTGGTTTATTATTGCATTTTATTGGAGAAATTGCATAATTGCAGCAGCTGGTTTATTGTTGCAATTAACATTCCATTTGGGAAAGAGGATTATTTTCTACTGGTTTGATTATCCATTTGCAACAACTGGTTTAATGTTGCACTTGGAGTGTTATTTTTGTCTAATTCGATATTGCCAAAATTTAATGGTCATAGACCAAATTTTGGGTGAATTGTGAAGTTCGATTTTGGAGAAAATAATTGCAGGGTTTGAGGATAATTTTCTGTCATTTTTGAGATCGATTTTGTGAGTCTTTTAAAGAAGATTTCCAGCCTTGAGAAGAATTTGAGCTTGGCAGGTTGGGAGATATTTTATAGTCATAGCGATTTTCATTTTTGAAGACATTTACATCGCTGGAAAAATCATGTCTCTCTTGGCAGCATTGGCGTCACTGTTTGGAGGATCGCCATCATACAATTGTGATCGATTTGTGCTAGGAAGAAGTCGCATTTCACCCAATAAATTGGGCGCAACCTTGTAGTGACAAGTTAGACGATTTTTAGGAAGAATCGGTTGTTCAAAGGTGCTGGAAGTAATCACAGCCAGCAAGCAATTCAAGGGCGCAGCTCCTAGCATAATAGCAGGTTTGATATTGAAGAGTAAAGCCTTGCATATGGTCGATTTATGCTGGAGATCTGGGCACAGCCATCTTGTGAACAAATAGATGACTTTGGAGGAGATACGATTGGGTCTTGCATTGTGGTATTGGTGCACCAAAGCATTGATCCAGGTTCTTAATTCCATTTATTAATATTTGCATTTAGAATTGTATTTGCATGGTCCTTGCAGTCGCTGTCATCACAGCAGTTTGAAGATACATTTCATTTATAAAAATATCCAATATTTGCATGAAATTGCTGCCACTTAGCTTGAGTCAGTTTTTGTCAATTGGCATTGTAAATCATTTCTCACATTGAGGGCGATCGGTAGGGGAGATATTGATACAGCATTGTAATCAGATTCAAGTTCATAGCAGCAATATAAAGAAGTTGGAGTTTGCATATGAAATATTTGACAAAATGTCTCATTGCTGTAGCTGAGTATTTGCATATATTTTCAGTCATTATACAGTTTGGAAAAATCAGAAATACATTTGCATTGCAACATACTTCCATTTGTAATCCATTGGCATATTTAAATAAGACTATTAGAAGTCATTTCATGCATCTTTATCATCATATAAAACCAAAACAAAAAGGAGAAGTCATTTATCAGCTGAAAGGTGATTGCTTGCCAACTGTTTGACGAAATTCCACAACACTGAAAATTGAAATTTAAGGCCAGAATTTGCAAGGGTCTTTACAAATAAAAAGAGGACATTACAATAGGTGTAGATAATAGATTATAATTAGACATTTTGAATTTTTCTAAATTAGCTTTGGCATACCTAGTTTGTGATACAAAAATAATATAATCACATTGCCAAAATTCTACACCTAAACAATATTTGAGTAGGCCTAGAGTTTTCATTGAAAAAACAAAATTTATATTAGATTTCACCCATTGAATTAACTTGGCATTGTTTCTGATGATTGCAAGATCATCAACATAGACAGTTAGGATCACTATGTCATCACCAACAATTTCTACATAAAGAGTTGGTTTAGAATAGCATATTTTGAAACCAAAAACTCTTAAGATACTTATCAATTTTTAAATGCTAGGCTTGAAGAGCTTGTTTAAGTCCATACAAGGACTTTACCAACTTGCAAACCAAATGTTCTTGTCTAGCAACATGGAAGCCTTGTGGCTCAACCATGTAGATTTCCTCTAAGTCTTTGTTCAAGAAGGCACTTTTATCATCCATTTGATATACCTTCCATCCAAACTGAGTAGTAATGGAGATAATCTATCAAAAGGTTATCATCTTTACAATAAGCTCAAAGGTCTCTTTATAGTCTACCCCTTCCCCTTATTCATATCCTTGAGCAACATGATGAGCTTTGTACTTCCAAAACACCATTTGTCTTCACCTTACTTTAAATCCATTTAGAACCATTGGATTTTTTAAGGGGGCAATGTTGACAATGCCTAAGTCTTATTTTTCATCAAGGCATCATATTTTACCTTATTGGAAGCTTCCCATGCAAGCTTCTCTTTGGCCTTTACAAATGTACTAGGTTCAAATACAAGTGAAACAACAAAAGTTAAATCAAAATTTTGCTGCTCACAACCTTGCACAAATTGTTTCCTTAATCGTATAGATTGGCCTTACATTGCCTTTGGCAATTCATCTTCCTAAAAATCCTTAATTGTGGTATAGTACAGCTTTGATTTCTTTTCTTGGCCCTCCCAATTTTGATGTAAAGACTAAGAATCACACTCTTCACAAAATCCCTGATCTTTTTGTGAAGATTAAGAATGTTTCTATTTTCGTCAATAGATCCCCCTTGGAATATGACCACTTTGATGTTTCCTATTTGATTTTAACAGCAACACGCATTCCAAAATCAAGAGTAGTTACCCATGCACTACAATCTGTAGAATTACCATAATTGAAAAGAATGGTCCTTTTCTCATCTACATCTCTATTAACCACAATTTTGTTCATATGGACATTTAATAGTCTATGTGCTTTGGATTACTCACTATAGCCAACAAACATATATGTTTCACAGTTGAAAAAATCTACAATTTTTTCCCAGTATATGTTAGATCAATAGTGAATGCATTTGTTCCCAGTATAAATTGTGTCTTGTTTAAATAAATGTCAAATAACAGATATTGCAGTACTGTTTTTGTTAGAAAATATCTTATGATATTTCAATGTCAAACACACTATTATTATTCTCATCCTATCCAAATGAGCACATTTACATATACTGTTCTGACGGTACTGTAGCAATCATTGTCTTCTCTGATATGTGTTAAAGCTGTTTAGATATTGCTTGAGTGGTCCCTGATATTTTTATAGCTATTTTTCTTCTCAGAATTATATAGGCAGAAGTTTCTTCTCTCAAAATAGGCACTGCTATTACAAAAGCAAAAAGTCATATTGAAGACAATGGATTTATGCAGTATCAAAACATTGATGACTGTTATTGGAAAATACAGGTAAGAAAAAGTCTAAAGATGGTCAGGCAACCAGCACACGAATTGAGGAAAATGAAAAAGATGTCAATAGGGTTCGAACAGTGACAGAGATTTATTCTGCTTATGGTCACCCCCAATTAAGGGTAAGTCAGTGTTTCTAAATTAGCACTTTTTCTGCAAACTACATTTACATAAGGGATCTCCATGTGTAATCCTGTTAAATAAAGCCCACTGATGTTTATATATAGTCAAGAGGCACTGGTTTTTTCAGGGATATGATTCTATTATAATGGACAAATTTCCAAATTTTCATGCAATCGGCAGAATAATTAGAAATAATTGTTCAATAACTTGTACATAAAATGATTTGCTTGTATCTTTGTGATCTGTCACATCAAAATATCTAGGCCCATAAAATGTTAAATGCCTAGAATAGCACTGATTTTTAGGGGAAAAAATAAATAGTTAGATGTGTTTGAGTAATCCTAGATTGGGTTGAACCAAAAAGCCAGTTTGAGCATGGTAAAAGATTGCTGAAGTAGCTGATAAAAAGGAAAGAGGAATTTTGGTTTCTAAATGAAAACAAGCATTAATAATTTTTTCTTAGTATGTATAAGTTAATCAATATTTATGTGGTTAACATAATGGCATCACGGGGCAAACATCCACGGATTCACATTTTCCCTATTATTTCAGTATTCACAGAGATATAAGATAAGGCTTTTCATGATGTTCTTGATGAGCATTCAGTTATTTATGTACATCTTTTTTTCGTTATTTTTATGTGTCATGCTATTGTTTCTTTCTTTTGGTGGGTACCTAGGGGTGTCAGAGACTCACCAACCTGGGGCTGAGGCTTTCATCCTTGTTTTTGGCACCAAGGCATCTTGCATGGAGTGAATCCACTAATTTAGTTCTTGTTTTTTATGTGATCGAGAAATGCTTTTCCATTCCCCCTTGGCCTGAAAGTATCACTATCTCAAAGGGTGAATGTGAAAGGATGTGGGAAATGCACAAGGAAAAATATAGTAAGAAGATCGCACAGAGGTGGATGAAGGAGAAACATAAGACTTTGCCTAAGAATGTCGAGGGAGGGGAGTTCAGAGATGAGATTGCCATCATAATCACCTTGCTCAACAGGGTCACTGGACAAGAAGATGCTACCAAGTTTCAACCATGGATATTCTATGCGATTCCTCATATCATGAAGAAGACCGAGTTCTATGATTGGCCCACCTTGATCAGTGACAGCCTTCATCAGCAGATAACGGAATATTTCCAGATTCATGAGTTCCATATGGTTTCTTACCTAGTCTACCTAGTGGCCTACCAAGGTCAATTCAGAGGGTTGAACACCGAGGGATCATTGAGCGTACAACATATCTACAACTATTACCCTCAGTTGGAATTCACGAAATCTCTGCATCACTACAAGAGGGTGAATGAGGCTTTCCTGATGTACACAGTGTGGGACCTGGACAATGAATTGCACGTCTGTATCTCTTCGGTCGCCAGGGCAGCGATGGCAAAATGGGCTGATTGATTCATACAATTTCCTACTTTCACTTATCTCAGAGTCTGGCTTTTCAGGTGCCCCACTCATATTACCAAGGTACCCGTCAAACGAGGTCGTCTTCATGGAGTTCTTAAGGCAGGCACATGAGGTCCACACAGTCTTGAGGAATAGAAAGAAACCAGCCCTCGGTTTTCCATTGGGGTTGGGAATTTATACATGCAGAACAGCAACAGATGCTAAGACCATGGGCGATGAGTTAGATAAACTTGGTCTCAAGCCTTACAGCGAGAGACGATCTTATGACCCTCATGGCGTCTATGCTGGCCGACTGGAGAAAAACTATGCTCACTTACCCGCTCTCGAAGACTTTTGGGCCAATTGCATAGATGAGTTCGAGGTGCGGAGGCGTAGTTACAACAAGCTCTCTCTTCACCAGATGAAAGACTGCTTGTCAGAATACATTGAAGGGTTATCAGATGATGATGAGGATGTGCTTCTCCCGATGTATGCTCAGAAGCGAATTGAAGATCAGCCCCTTCCTCAAGTCAATTGGGCTAATAAAGAGTCCCTCTCAGTTGAAGACAGGACAAAACAAGTTCTTGAGCATAGCAAGGTTTTCCTAATCCTTAAGAGGAAAAACTCCATTCTAGTAGTAGAGCCACCAAGGACACTTCCCTCTTCTTCCAGAGCACAGTCGAAAGGGAAGGGCATAAGTCAGTCTCAAGGTGTCAAAGGTAGTAGATCAAATAAAAATGTAAGAAGAAGGTTAGACTTCTCAAGCATAGTCATACAGGAGCAACCTACAATTGTAACAGAAGCTCCTCCTGACGAGCCCGTACCTCAGAAAGAAGCAGAGGAGCCGCCTTTAACACATGTTTTTGTACCTTTGGCAGAGTCTTCACCGATTCGCATCGACCTGGATATTGAAGAAGATGAAGAAATTGCAATTGTACCTCCCAAGGAAGTTAGTAAAGATACTACTGTGTCTTGGCTTGAGAGCTCCTTGGGAAGGGAGAGAAGAAGACCTTCATATCAGGTAGATTTTTATGATCTTGAGTCCTTGACAACATCTATCAGGAACCTCCTAAGAAAAAAGCAAAGAAGCAAGTTCACTTTGATAGGAATCCTGATGGTGAGATGGTTATGGAGACTACCATACCTCCCATAGATAAGAACATGGATGAGGTGAATATGGATGACTTCGTGATGGTCAAGGCTAATCTTGGTAGAAATACCAGACATACGGATGTTAGTTTGTTCAAAGTTGTGTCTGAAAACCTTCAAGAAAGAGTGCTTAAGGATGGGGAAGACAAAGCAGCCCTCAAGGCTGAAATACAACAACTTAGGCTTTATATTTCTAACCTTGTCCATGGTTCTTCACAAGCTACTCAGTTGCTGCCCCAGGTTTTAGATACACCAGCTGATCATCAGTTGAGGCAACTGGTCATTTGTGGGAAGCAGACTCAAGAGTGAATCGAGAGTTTCATTGTCAGAGGAAAGGAGATCTTGGCACGGATGTTTCAGTTGAGAGAAAATGCTCATGAGCTACGTCAAGGTATCCAAGGGTTTGAACAATCAGTGGCTGAAGTAAAACCAAGGCATGAAATCATCATTGTTGATTTAGATACAACCTATGGTTTAGTGGCTTCAAAAGAACACAAGAGGCAGATCCTTGCCTGGAGAGAGCGTCATGTCTTCAAGGTTAAACCTTACAAGAGGATATATGAGGAGTTTATTGCCTACAGACAAAGGGTGATCGAAGCTCTTCTTTTCATCAATGAGTTTGTCACAGAGATACCTTCTCGGTACAGTCTTGACGATGGTTCTTACGTCGGGCTAGATGAAGTGCAAACTCAATTTCAGAGTGTTGTTCGCAGTTGTGATAGCAGCAATACAATTGGTGGTAGAATGAGTCACCTTGCCATGATGTCAGCAAGATTTGAAAAAGTGGCCAATGAGGTCGAAGATTTCCTGAGATCAATTGCAAATGGAGAGGATATCTTAGAAAAACGCAACTTTGCTATTGATGGGATAGATGCACCGAACCGGGACACAATTTCCTACTTTTTAGTGGATGTGATTGAGATTTGAAATGGCTTTCATCTAGAAGCTTTCTTTCCGCTTCCTTTCTATTCTTGGAGCGATTCTTATCGATTATTTGAAGAAGACAAAGAAGATAAATGTAATAGTTGGCATTTCCTGCTTTTCCTGCTTTCTTAGGTGTTAGATGTTATCTTCTTTCTAGATCTAAAAATAAAACTTGCTTGCTGAGCAAGCCCTAGATTGTGAAAGCAAGGAGATTTTAGGGTTCCCTACTCCTCTGCTTGCCTATAAATAAGAGCCTTTGCTCATTAGTTTTCTTTAACCATGCTAGTGATAACAAAACACTGAGCCTATTGTGCCTTCTATTTATTATTCAAGTGTTGTTCAATTGTTTTATGATAGCGAATTGTTGAGTCTCTTTTAGCCAACAAGGAGTTATTGTAATTGTTGTTCCTATTGTGTAAGAACAAGTTTTAATGAGACTTAATAAAGTCAAATCAAAAGCAAATGTTATAATATATTTTAATGATTAAAAAGCACATTGGAAGTCTTGTTTTTTCGAGGTATTTAAAGCTTTCGAAAAAGCAAATGAAATCATTCGACACTTATGATTTTTGGAGAGCTTTGGTTTGTGTGAAGCACAATGGTTTTGCTGCTGCAATTGGCCTTTGAGAACGTAGTTTCTCTTGGATTCTTGCTTACTACGGGTGTGAAATAACATCTAAGGTTTGCAATTATAGGAGGTTTTATTTCAGAAGTCCCATTGAGCTCATTGGAGGATTAATCTTCAAAAAATTCAGGGCATTAAGAAGAAGCTTCAGATTATTGAAAGAGTCAATACTTAGAAGGCTTTAATTGCTGGTTATCATTCATTCTACATTGCCACGTGGGAATACAAGGCTGTACTATTCAGACCTCAGCCAAGCCATACAATTCAAAGGGGTGGCGTTCTATCCTTAGGCTGAAACACCTAAGCTTCTTGCTCTTTCTCGCCTCCATTGTGGGCCGCCAGTCTAAGGGAATATACTGAATGCAATTTGGTGGTTGAGAATACATTCATTCAAGCTGGGCGTTCTCATCAAGGGTTTACCAGGCATGCTGGTAATCATTTACAGATCTGTAATAAATGTCTCTATGGCTATCTGGGTATGAGTTAATTGAAAAGGCATTCAAAGATAAATCTGATATGAAAGCCATTAGTTGATTTCTAAGGCATTGTGTAAAAATCTGATTTGAATACATTGAATTTGCATACCAATTGTTAATCAGATTTGAATATAAATATATAATGGTTTGCTTCAGCAGTTGATTAATTTGCAATAGCTTATCATTATTCTTCAACTAGCATTTGTACATGTTTATTTTATGCATTTACCTGGCAAAATCTTCATCAAATTCAAACAAAACAAAACAACTTGAAAACATTAGCAATCACAGGCAGATTTTCATAGTAGTGAATATCTCAACAAGGGGTGGGATATTTCAACAACCTTGAAGGGAGCAATATTAGATGGAGTACACCTAGGATCTAGGCATGCATCTTTGCAAGCAATTAATTCTCCCGTCTGTGAAGAACAATTTGAATCACAAAACTATTTTGGACAGCTAGGACAGCTAGGGACCAGTGATAATTGTGGTTTTTGGACATAGACTACACCTATTATCCTCTACATTCTATTTACAAGGATATAAAATTCAGATTATAGTTTGGGAATCTTCGGTGAAGCAGTCAAACAATAAGAAACCAGGGTCGAGCTTGTCACGGGGATTGAACGAAAGAAGGAAGAATAGGCGAAAGTATTGGTGTTGCCGTTCAAATTCAGGATGACGGGAGCAGAAGAATCTCATTTCCTGCCAGGTTGTATTTGTGATGCGAATGATGAACGGAAAATTGAATTCATGCATTTTTTTGTTGGCAGGATATACCCAGACAGAAGTTTGAGACCTGTTAGCAGGAGTCTTAATATTTCAGTCGAGCGAAATCTATACCTCCTGGAAATCAAAATTATTATTCTCCTATATGAAGTGGGCCACTCCAGCTGGAGAACTGACGTGGCCTAGTCTCTTTGGAATTCTGGAAGATTTTCAATGAAGTGTTGAATTTTGTGTCTAGCTTTGTGATTCAATCTGGGCACGGGTCTAATGTGGTGTGGTAAATAATATGGCTGGGTGTTTATATTATTAATCCTGGTGATAATTTTTTGGTTCGCTTTCATTAGCTTGGGTTTCCAGTGGTATCTATGATTCCTGACTGCAACTTGAAGCATATTATGTGGAAGTGATCGATCGTCCTGTACCTTCCTGTAGTGGAAGTTAGAAATTCATGACTTGCAATGCTTGTTCTTTGCATGTGAACTGGGTTCCAATAAGAAAGTCTACACATAGTTTATTGAATGAAGCAGATTCTTCTGAGCGCCGAGTCCCTTTATTACTGTTCAAAAATTCATGATATCAAATGGTTATTATCAAATTATGTTTCAAAGTCTTATATTGTTGGAACTCTGTGGAATTTTGGAGATTGAATTAAAACTTGGACTGTTAGCTGGAGTGCAGCTATTGTAAATTGAAGTTGGACAAAGGTAGCACTTTAATTAACACAACATCAATGGTGGATCACGTTGGTGAACGTGGAGATCATCTTGGAGGGGATCGTTATAGTGGTGATCGATATGGTGTGACCGTGGTGCTGATAGCAGGGAAAGATATGGAGATTGAAATTTGAAAAGGCATCACTAAATTGATCAACAATAAAGAGATGAGTAGTTTATGCTTGTACCTTGAATAAATTTTATGTAGTTAATATTAATTCATGCTATAACATCAGATAGTGAATCATGTATGCTTCCAGCATTGGTATTTCTTTTCGGGATAGTTTTTAGTTCTATGAACTATTATTAAACTCTCTAAAATGCTTTCAGGAAGGACCGAGAAGCATAAGAGATTGCATTCAAGGGAGGACGAGCTTGAGGCATCTTGTGAGGAAGTCATGCCGACCAAAGAAATATTCAAGTGTGAAGTCACAACTTGCAGCCATGGAACTGAGTTGGTGGCTAGAGGGAGTTCACTTCCAGAAGTCTTCTTTGCAATCTCTGAAGCAGGGATCAACAGGGAGTTTTGTAACTCACTAAGAAGAAGTGAAGATTACTGTATCACAAGGCTAAATGTTAAATCCTTGAAAGACCTCTTCAACTACTGAGATCAGAATTGCTCAAGACTGTCATTTGGATTTGACATTGGTAGCTCCGCAAACCTATTCAGAATAGTGTGATCTGGGATGAGCTCGAGGAGTCAATCCTGAATTCTCTACAGTACTAGAGGTGTGCGTTGGAAAACATTTATCTGAGGAAAGTGTTGCAGGCAATCTTGGACGAAGAGGTTAGAAGGTTGATGCAAGTACTTGAAGATTCAAAGGGAGTCTACTGAACCTAAAGAAGATGTTTAAGGAGGCTGCAGCTAGTTCAAATCTGGTGGATCCTCTATATGCACAGTTGGATATGGGTTGAGATATTCTTTAGATGTGGATTTGAAATTGCATGGTTATACTAATTCTGATTGGGCAGGTTGTGTTACTGATTGGAAGAGTACCTCTGGATGTTGTTTCAATTTGAGGTCTGCGATGATTTCCTAGTGCAGCAAGAAGCAGTCATCTGTAGCATTGAGTACAGCAGAGGCAGAGTATATTGCAGCTTGTGTGGCAACTCGGGAAGCAATGTGGCTTCGTAAGCTCCTTGCAGGATTGATTTGGACAATCAATGGAGCCTACTATCATTCATTGTGATAACTAGAGCTGTGTGAAGCTTTCTGTCAATCTTGTGTTCCATGAAAAAACTAAACATGTTATTGAGGAAAGCATTTCAGTTGAGGTATATCAGCACTGATGAGCAAACGGCAGACATTCTCACCAAGCCTCTCTCTAGGATAAAGTTTGAGTACTTTCGAGATAAGCTTGATATGGTGGAGAATACAACCCTAACTGAGGAGTCTCAATATCAGTGATCCTCATTAATGAGTTCTTCTCTGTGAGAGAAGTTCGAGGTGAAATCCCTTGATTCCACCCTCTGGGAGAGCCATGGTGGATGTCATGTGTGTGACTCCATGACAGCATCACGTGAGAGAGTCCGTGATGATTTTTTCTTGTACTTGTGTTTCACCCTCTGGGGGAACCATGGTGAACGTCACGATGAGGTGACAACATCACGTTGAGTGATGAACACTTGTACATACCATCTATGGGAGTAGCCATAATGGTTGATATCACGATGAGGTGATATCGTCTCTTTTCACATATGGTTGTAGCCATTGTGGTAGACATCACGATGAGGTGATGTGTCTTGTGTAGCAGGAAGTATTCCTCCCTAGCTGAGAGGGAGTGTTAATGTTATTGCAGCTTCGGGCTTCATACTTCCTTATTTATTTGTGATTATCTAATGGCAACATATCTCTAAGATGGCCGACCTTCTTTGTAATCATATTTATTATTATTTGTAGTTTTCTTGGTGGCCGACTCAGCATTTATTTGTAATTATATTTTCTCTTTTGATGGCCGACCTAGTTCTTGTAGAGGTGCGACCTCTCTATCAATATGTATATATAGAAGGTCATTTCACTCCATTTGATCATCAAGCAAGTTCGATTATTCCTTCTCTCAAGTGCGATTTCTATCAAGAGCAGATCCTTCCTTCTAGTGCGAATTTCTTTGAAGGCAGATTGTGAATCTTTACAAGTGCAGATTTGTGTTCAAAGAAGGGCAGACTGTTATCTGTTGTTACAGCCATTGTTGGTGCTGAATATTGGCCTTGTGTGTGGCCACATTGTAAAGTGTATTGTTGCCATTACATATATATAAGAGATATATATTTGTTGCTGGGTTTTTTTCCCTCAAGAGGAGGGTTTTCCCACGGTATCTGCTGTGTTATTGTGTCTGATTTTGAATTAAATTTCTGTGTCATTAATCTGATCATAAAACTAACATAGTCAATGCATGTATTTGCTTTTCAAGGCTGATATAGTTTTTTGATGCCATCTCCAATAGTGGCTACACTATCTAAATAAGAGAATAAATCAAACCAACAAAGAAACTAGTGAACTTTATATTAAGATATTTTCAATAAGCCAAAGACCAGTTTAAAGACAAGGCCTGCAAAGAAACTTTAGTCCTTTTCATGCAATCACTAAGTGCAGTCATTAAATTCATCATAAATGTCATATCATCATATATTTATTGGAAGCATTGCTGCAATCATAATAATGATTTTCAGTTTTTGGTTTTCAAATTTGACAGTTAGGAGATGACATTATACACAACTTGTTTGCTTTCAAGTATTTAATAAAAAAATGTCTACCTTTTCATTTAAATGATACTAATCATGTCATTCAAGTTTTGCTTTTCTTTTCTTGTGCCAATCTACAAAATTATCTTTTCCTCTTTTTATAAGCCATGTGGAATTGATGTGCCTGCAGAAACCTTGTAAAGGATAGAAGAGTGAATTTGATCTGAAATATTATCAACATTGTTAGTTAAAAGTAGGCGAAAAATAATGATATTTTTAGTGACACCCTAATTTATGTGTACATTATTTGATACTTGGTTTCCAGGAACCAACTGTCCATGAAAAGACAAAGGAGAAGCTTTTGGAAAACCAGATGAAGTTGAAGGTACTTATTTTCCAAGTTTCATATATAACTCTTGTACCTGTTCTATGGATTGACATTACATTAGATGGTAAATATATACAATTAATTTAAGACAACTTTGGCTATATCATACGATATGCAGGGTATTAATCAACATGCAACTGAGTTGGGAGAAGGCGCTCAAAATTTTCAATCTTTGGCAGAGGATATATTGAAGCAAGTGAAAGCAAAGAAATGATGACAATATTTTAAAATAAAATCTCACAGGGATGCAAATATTTAGTAGTGTAATTACAAACATTTATCTTGGAGTTATAAGAAATGATAAAAAAAAACAGATTAGATCCTAATGTAATTACAAATATTTATCTTGTAATTATCATAAATGATACATCAATTTGTTGAACCATGTATCTTGTACACAAAGGCCAGTCAAAGGAGACTTCCACTTGGATATCCACCTTGGATTGCCATCAACATAAATTGTAATATTGAAGCATTGCAATTGCAAGAATTGTTTGACTTATGCAGAGGATATGAAAGAAAAGAATGTGAAAAAGGGGGCATGGGGGAAGGAGAGACGCACTCTTTATATCCACAAGACATGTCTCCATGGAATACATATCCACACATACTCCTCTTGAAAATCCAAAATGGATGTGTGAGATTCATAAAATGTCTAAGCAAAAGGAAAAAGTAGATATAAGAAATATTTTAAAATAACACCCTGGTGAGGGGCCAACCACGGTGCTGTAATTGATGTATTTTAAAAATGTTTAATCCTCATGAAAGAAGAAAAACGTTATAGCGGTCTTTATTAAAGAAGTTTGCACAAATGCATTCTTCCATTTGTCTTATTTCTGAGCAAGATCTTAGGAAAGATTATGCATTATAGTTAAATGGTCAAATTAGACATTTAATTGCACAGGTTACATATTCACCATTGCTAATTTGCCTTTATATGTTCAAAACAATTTTGTTGCCAAAAAAACTACATGCGTAACAAGATGCTGCTATTGTCTCTCTGTGGTCTTTAAACATGTGCGCCTATCCAAAATAGAACTCTAAAGTAGATATTCCATTTTTCTACTTGAGAATTACATGTTCTACTGTAGATATTGTATTATGGGATTCAGCTGTTCCTGGAGGTAGGTAACATGTTACATCTGTTATAAAAAATTCATTGGAAAAATATTAACTTAGCATTTGCAAATTGAGAATATGTTCCAAAGGATTCGCCTTTGCATGAGGAAGTTGTGTGCTTAAAGACAGACAGCATAATATATAAGAATGCAGAATTGCTGTATTGTATTAATAAGAACCTTGTAAACAGCCTTGATGGTGTTTATTTAATTTTGGGGTTTAATGCCCATAAAGAACATAACCCACCATTGCTCACATATGCATCTAAAATGAAATTTATCAAAAAGTCTGATCACTCTTCTGCAACAATAAAGGAACATTAATTCAAGTTGTATGCGGTAGCCTTAGTGTCATGCCCACTTTTTTAACACGACTAAACAATAACACAAGCACCAAATTTATTGAGAATATTTCCTTGCTTACCTAGAAACTTAGTTCAGAATTCTACTTCACAAACACACTTCTAGGAACTTTGCCGCTGTGTTAATTGGTTTAATTAATTTTGTTTTGCACAGGGTCCTAATTGCTTAAAGTGTTGTGTTATGTAAGTCATTGTAGGATGATTAAGGGAAAAGTGAAAAGACATGAATCAATAATTATGTCTGCAATTGTCCTACGTGAGATACTTTAATCTTAATTGAGGAATTAAAAGCTATTTTATTAATATTTTGAGTGAAAATTTTGAT
>VDFB02347505.1:0-21788 GCA_007258455.2 Sequoia sempervirens
TGTGTATTAAATGCAATCATTAGGGTCCTCATAGGCTCTCTTGGCTAGGGGGTATTGGTGAGAGCCATAAGGGCTTGATGACCCATTAATGGTTAGGTGGAAATTGGCTTGCTCTCCCTTTCTTTTGTGTTTTCTTTTCTTTGTGAATAGGTTTCAAAATTCAACTGGAGTTTCTCCTTTAAAAGTACTTGGAAAATTTCGTATAGTAGGAAATACTAGTTTCTTCCTATCATTGCAAAAATCTGTATAAAATAACTCTATTTGTAGGATTGTGTATACCCCAAGTGTTCGAGGGTTTGAGATATTTCTACAAAAGGGTGAAAAGTAGTTGTTTGCTTCAAATCAAAATTCTAAAATCATATGTATGAATGAATGTCATATCAAAGGCTTTCTATGTTGGGTTTGAACTTTGAATGTGGGTCAAGTTCCTCTTTATGCTATTTTATTTCTGGGTTATTTCAGTTGAAATGTTGAAAGAGTGCTTGTAAAATTATTCATGGGGCCCACAACTATAAATCAAAGTCATAGATAGCTAGGGAGAAAGTAATCCTATTGTATTGTATTGGTACAAAACGAAATATACTTCCTTGTGTATTATAAGAGATGAGTTACATAAATAGGAGGGTATCTTGTCATAAGACATTGACTACTATGTAACAATTTGGAGTTCTTGAGATTGTGAAAGAATTGGATGCTTTTATTCATTGTATAATCAATACAATGTAGTGACCATATCTTGAAGTTGTCTATTTGTGTTTCATGTTATCATGCATGGGTATGGTACTAATTTCTAATTTTGTAACCAATTCACCAACCTAACCCTTGAGGCTCCTTTTCACTAAGTATTCATGGCATGGGTAGTGCATGTACATCATAATTAGTTTGTTATTGGTCAGTGTAACTTATAGTAGTTACATAGGAAACTGAGTACCAGAACCATACAAGCAAATCTAATTTTAGCAAACTATTTTTTCATTAGTTTCCTATATGCATTTTGGAGCATATGGGAATTGAACTTGTAACATGCATCCAAATTTCAACTCCTTTGATCACTTTGCCATTAAACCACAGGCTCATGTCCCTAGCCTAGACCTCAATGCTTGGGTAACATTGTGTGCAAGCCTAATCTATTAATTGCATGGAATCCTAGAAGATGGTCTCATATGGCATAGTTGAAAGTTATGCTAGTTCATCAAATCAATGCGGTCACCAAGCTATTTTAATTGATACTATATGTACACACATGGGAGTATATCAATTGTTAGAACAAGTTATCTTATCTCAACATGTTAATAATTATGCCAGTAAGTAATGCTCAAAGTTACAACAAAGAATTCATTAGCCTGTTTGTTAGTGTTTGTGTATTCATTAACATTGACAAGATTGCCATATGTTTAAATGCTTGGTGATGATGGAGTGTTTGAAGAAGAGGTTTTGATTACCAATGAAGAGATTCAGAGAGAGAATGTATTTCATGTCACAGATGAGGACGAGGAAGAAAATCAAGCAAATGCAGACACGAGTGATCAAGATTTTGATCTTGCTAGAAATACAGATGATTATGATGATGTTTTGTCACCTTAACTAGCCTGACACCTTAAATTGTAAGCTTGTCACCTAAAATTTGGTTATATTTATGGCGTAATTTATTATTGAATGTAATAAATTTACCTAAGTATAGGTGTGCTTATTCACTGTTGTTTTACTAATACATTTTTGAATGTCATCATCATTATTTTGCTAGTACATTGAATATAAAACCTGAGATGTTCATTTTTTATTTGAAGTGCATTTAAAGTTAGGTTCAATCATTCTTCTTAGTTTTCTTACTTTAGTTGAAATTAATTTTGTTTAGTTAGAATATAATTTCTTGTATGTCCTATATGTTTTCTAGATGCTAGACTTTTCTAACTTCTCTAGAACTGCTAGATATGAAAAGAAGCAAGCAAGGTCTAAAGGTATCAAATAATGCAACAAGATACATGTGAAAGTAAACATCTCTTTAAAATCCTGGCAATAAATTGTAGTCATTTCTCTGATATTTGGATAGCTTTAGTTTGTAATACAGCTTCTAGCCTCCACATGCATTGAATATGCTTGTGTGAAGGAAACAATAATGAACATCTGTGATTTAGTAATACATATAGATATATTAACATTAGGCCTGACTGATACTAAAAATCCCCATACAGTTCCAAAGATTTAAGAAATCATCATATATGCTTAAATAAGATGTGTCTAGCACCTTTATATTCATAAAAATCCATTACCGCACCCCCACAGGAGTAATTGTTTAGTTATAAGGGCTAGTATGGCAGGGTAGAAAATAAGATGTAATCATATACTGCTCTATCGTAGTAGTCATAAAAGATGTGCGTGGGATGGTGGTGACATGTCTCTTGAGTATAGAAGTATATTGCTACCCTGCAGCAAACAATGACTATATAAAATAAAAATTGTGGTATGGCAGTATGATCTCAACTTAACTATCAAAGGTTAACCCACTGTCCCACAGTCAACAAACAATGACATTAAAACAACATGCAATATGGTAATGTTAAGTTATATAACCCACTATCCCATGATCAACAATCTGTAAATCAAAAGTAAGTGTGTGGTATGAAGCTATATAACCCGCCACACTATGATAAACATATTAAAAAATTAAAAGGGACTTGTGGTATGGCGGTATAAGGATGTATAACCCATCGTCTTGTAGTGAAAAAACTAGAACATAAAAGAAGTGTGTGGTATGGCAGTATGAGAACCATAATCTCGCAATAGAAAAGTGAACATAAATAAAGCCTGCAATATAGCGAGATAGCCAAAATGAGTATATTATGTGACACCACCATCCCGCAACTATTAAGAGAAGTGATAGTGGTATTGTGGTACAGGTTGGCAAAAGCATGTATGTCAACTATGATAGTAATTATTTGATTACCATGAATCATTTGATTTTCTAAGATCAACGACATGTATTCAAAATTGAAATAGGCATAGATTATGAAATATTTTGAACAAAGTAGACAATAATGTCAAAATGACTAAGTTTAGAAGTAATTATATTTATTATTTAGCACCATTTGTTGCAATCATTTGCAAAAGGATCATTGTACCAAGAGCTAAGGAGTTTGAGGAAGAAAATCTCTGCAACTACTATATCACTGGGTAAGTGCACAAACACTCTTCGTAAGTAATTTTAAAGCATTTGGTCGACTAGGATATGCAATTAAAGGTTTAGCAAATTCAAAAGGAAGTAAAATTTTTACACCATTCCACCTAAGAAGAGTGAACCTATGAGTAAGAAGGAAGAACCCAAGGTGAAGAAAATGCCTTTGCAACAATCCATACTAGACATTTTACCTAATTCAACAGATAGAGGATTTAAGAAAGTGTTTAGAGACATATCTCAGGGGTGTCAAGATGCAATCATTCCCATCTTTGGGTGGGATTTGTTTTGGTATTTTTATGATAAAAGAGATGGAAAAATCCCAGTGTTGAACCCTTGGATTCTAGACCTAGCCAAGTTGGTAGTCCCGAATGTCTTTATAGATGTTGAATTCATTAGAGTATTGGCATGAAACTATCATCCAACCACCAAAACTATAAGGATGATAGATGGTTCACCACTGGTGGTATTAGCCAAGTCTTCCACTATAGAGTGTTTCAACTTGAATAAACAAGCCCTTGCTAAAATCGACTTGCAAAAATGTGAGGAGGAGTACAATAGGTTGAGAAAAACTTATAGGAGTGATGGACTCCCTATGCACATGAGGAACGGTGAAAATAATAGAAGAATAACTATCTCCTCTTCCCGCATTGAGCCATTTCTTGTAGAAGATTTTCAAATATATTTTAAGAGAACCTATTTTTCCTTGTGTCAAATTCTTAGAATGGATGCTCAAGAGATGATGCCAATTGGCCTAATGATGAGGCCATGAGGATCCAAAACCCTGAGACGAATATTTTACATGATTTTGCTTCATTCATTTAGAGAGCATTGCATGAAGGATTTTTGCAAGTAAGAGAAGATAAAGCCCTCATCACATTCAAATGTTACTCTTTGTTGTGTCACCTAATTTTATATCAGAACAATGATAAATGGACTAGGAGAATGTGTTTAGGAATGGTTGATAAACAGGGTGATCAACTACCTATTCAAAATTGGTGTTATATATGGGACAATAGATGCAATAGGAGAAACTATGTGATTTTTCATGATGATTTTGTAGTAAGAATTATGTATGTGCATGGTCATAAATCACCAAGGTTACATATACCAATACTACAACTGTTAAGACCCTTGGCATTGAGGCCAGAGCAAGGGCATACCCACAACATTGGCGATTGGTTCTTGTTAAAATAAATATTCGAACAGCTCCCTTCGGGTTTATTTTTGTGAATGTGTGTGCGCCGGTCTGTGAGTCGTTGAGTTTGGTCGGCTTTCCATCGAGTGTTGATCTCCCGCTGTACGCATCCTCTCTTCGCAGCTCTGGGTAGCGGCTTCCCTTTCGGGTCCTGAGAGGCTGCGTTGGGCGTCCACATGTCTCACTTGCGGAGGTTTTTATTTCTTTTTGCCTTGAAGTCTCTTCGAGTTGCGAAAGCCTTCTGCCGGGGATATCACTTCTAAAGATTGTCAGAGGGACCCACATCTTGCTACGTGGCGGCATATCGCAAGCTTTTCATGCGAGAACAAAATGAACAACTGTGGGTTGCGTAGTGCTTGCTCGGGGTTTTCTTTCTACTATCTAACAGGTATTGGCGGGCCCTACCTTCTGCTAACTGGCAATCGTTCGCAGATCTTTTAACACAGCAGGGTGGTGAACAACCGCAGGCTACGAAATGCTGCCACGCGTCTTTCGCACCCGGTTGATGTGACTTTCTCTCCACATGAGGAAGGACCTCAGCTCATTGGACACTTGTTGCATCTTCGCAATCTCTCGGCAACAAGGAGAGAGTTTTTCATTCGGGTAGCGACAGGATGCCACGTACCTTACAACTGATCATTGAGGCGGGCGATAGGCTGGCTGGCGAGATTATGTTATTGGATGCTGCTCTTCATGGTTCTTCAAGCGGTGGATGACACTTGTCACCTCGGGTATGGTTGGGACCACTGCCATCATTACAAAGGGTGCGCCTGCAACTGAATGACCAGATACTGTGTTCTAGCTCATTGCTGTTGTAACGATATTGGGAATCTTCTGATTTTCGCATCATTACAAGGGATTGTGGGATCTTTTCTGTTATAGCTTTCCAAAGCGGTGGGAGTTTTCTCTCCAGCTATATATACTCTCTCTGTCAACAAAGACGAGGTCCAACATAAAATAGATCCAAGAGCTTTAAAGAAAAAGAATACTGGTTTTAGCAAGAGACACCAGGCCTCTTTTACATGTTTATTTGCAAAAAAATTTCAGATTGTGCCCATTGTTCGGCCTTTCTGCTTTTCATGTTTTGATTAAATTGTAAATTGTGTCTTTTATTGTTTTAAGCATTTCATTTGACAAGACTTCTATATATTGAATACAACCTTGCTTATCTAAATCATGTCTAAATGACTCTTCTTAGTAGTAA
Source organism: Sequoia sempervirens (assembly GCA_007258455.2). Classification (NCBI taxonomy): domain Eukaryota; kingdom Viridiplantae; phylum Streptophyta; class Pinopsida; order Cupressales; family Cupressaceae; genus Sequoia; species Sequoia sempervirens. The sequence continues at coordinate 5,575 of VDFB02347505.1, forward strand.
GGATGTATGCGATATTATTTTATGTCAATAAATGAACTGTTTATGCTATAGCTTTAAGTTTCCGACGTTTTGGAACGAGATAACACCATTCAAGCCCTTAAGTCTATGATTTATCGTGCCCATCAGCAAACTTAAAGCTATAGCATAAACAGTTCATTTATTGACATAAAAAAATATCGCATGCATCCTTACTACTAAGAAGAGTCATTTAGACATGATTTAGATAAGCAAGCTTGTATTCAATATATAGAAGTCTTGTCAAATGAAATGCTTAAGACAATAAAATACACAATTTACAGTTTGATCAAAACATGAAAAGCAGAAAGGCCGAACAGTGGGCACAGTATGAAAGTTTTTTGCAAATAAACATGTAAAAGAGGCTTGATGTCTCTTGCTAAAACCAGTATTCTTTTTCTTTAAAGCTCTTGGATCTATTTTTCCGTTGGACCTCGTCTTTGTTGACAGAGAGAGTATATATATAGCTGGAGAGAAAACTCCCACCGCTTTGGAAAATTGTAATAGAAAATATCCCACAATCCCCTGTAATGATGCCAGAATCGGAAGATTCCCAATGTCGTTACAACAACAATGAGCTAGAACACAGCATCTGGTCATTCAGTTGCAGGCGCACCCTTTGTAATGATGGCAGTGGTCCCAGCCATACCCGACGCGACAAGTGTCATCCACCACTTGAAGAACCATGAAGAGCAGCATCCAATAACATAATCTTGCCAGCTAGCCTATCACCCGCCTCAAGGATCAGTTGTAAGGTACGTGGCATCCTGTCGCTACCTGAATGAAAAACTCTCTCCTTGCTGCTGAGAGATTGCAAAGATGCAACAAGTGTCCAATGACCTGAGGTCCTTCCTCATGTGGAGAGAAAGCCGCATCAACCGGGTGCGAAAGACGCGTGGCAGCGTTTCGCAGCCTGCGGTTGTTCACCACCCTGCTGTGTTAAAAGATCTATGAACGATTGCCAGTTAGAAGAAGGTAGGGCCTGCCAATACCTATTAGACAGTAGAAAGAAAACCCCGAGCAAGCACTACGCAGCCCGCGGTTGTTCATTTTGTTCCTGCATGAAAAGCTTGCGATATGCCGCCACGTAGCAAGATGTGGGTCCCTCTGACAATCTTTAGAAATGATGGCCCTAGTAGAAGGCTTTCGCAACTCGAAGAGACTTCAAAGCAAAAAGAAATAAAAACCTCCGCAAATGAGACACGTGGACGCCCAGCGCAGCCTCTCAAAACCCGAAAGGGAAGCCGCTACCCAGAGCTGCGAATAGAGGATGCGTACAGCGAGAGATCAACACTCGATGGACAGCCGACCAAACTCAACGACTCACAGGCCGGCGCACACACATTCACAAAAAGAAACCTGAAGGGAGCTGTTCGAATATTTATTTTAACAGCTTTTGGCGACTATCAGGGGCGTTTCAGACAAGGAACGTAGAACCCAAAAAAATCCCTGGTTCTGCAGACCAGAGCTTTTATCCATAGGGTGAATGGAGTTAGAGTTTGGAAAGAGCAGCCTGCAAGGGCGACCATTCACTTTCGGACGGCTTTGTCATGCTGCGCAAATTTTCTTGTGCCCCGCGGAGGTTAATAGCTTCCTTGTAAGGCAGCACCTCAGGTAGGCCGGTGCCTGCTTGGATATGGAAAAGCAGCTGGGAGAGTGGAAGAATGATTGCCTCAATGTCGGCTGCCGTTGGGGAGCTGCCGAATTCCCTGAATGCCTCCGGGTCGTTCTCCTTCTACTTAATAGCCTCCGCAATCTGTGTAGTTGTGGCAATGGAGCCATCCTTGAGGAACGGGGATGGCAACCCCAGCTTGCCTAACTCAGAGAAACTTCCCCGTATGCCGTCAAGCGCCTTGCTTAGAAAAGCCGCCGATGCCTTAGTGTGCTGAAAAGTGGAGTAACAATGGATGAATTTATTGGCAATTTGAGCAGCAATGTCCCGATCTTCGATACCCGCCTCAGCAAGGATTTCGTCTGAGACAAAGTATAGCTTGTTGAGCAAGTCCCTTGCCTCAGGAACTTTTTCCAGGATGAAACGCGGGAACTGCTCCATTGTGTCGTGGGCTTCTTGATTGAGTCTTGATGCCTTGTCGATGAATCGGAGGGTAGGCTATAGTGTTAGGCAGAAGGTCTTGACTTTCTCCCAGTGAGAAATGTACAATTGCCTAACCAGCGGGATGACATCAGGTTGGGCAGGGGCAGGTAGTAGAGAGGCTTTAAGCGAAAAAATCTTCGCGTCTCTTAAAATGAGGGCCTCGGCTAATTCTGCCTTCTTCTTTTTCTCGGACGCTAACTGCTCCGCATAGCTGCTCATTTCTTTATTCCAATTTTGTTTAGCTCGGGAGTGGTTAGCCGATTGCTCCTCCAGAGAAGCCTTTGTTTCTCGGAGCTCCTCTTCTAGCTTAGTCTTCAGGCTTTTGAATTCGGCCTTTCTCCTGTACTTTTTGCTGATACTGCTCTTGTAGGCGTTCCAACTCCTCACCCTTTTGCGCCATCCCCTGACTATACTCAAGGTGGATGCATTCGAGCTCTTCCTCTTTTGACCGTAGGCTCTACTGCGCTGATTGGTTTTGGCTTTGCAATTCTTTTACTAAGCCTGGGTCGGCAACCTGGGTTTTCGTAATTTCGCCTTAAAGCCTGTTCCTCTCATTCTCTGCAGTTAGCGCCCTTTCAATCATTCGGGCGATATCTGCCTCCAAGGATTTTTCCTTTGTTTATAGAAAGCTCACCCTTTCCTTGGCTGCCTTGAGCTGCTCATCTTTCTTCTTTAACTGGCGACCAGTTTTGAGGAAGTCGGAAGTGACCACCCGTTGCGTCTTCTCCATGATTTCGACCTTATCTTGCGGCCGGGCTATCTTCATGTCAAGTCCGACAGCATAGATCTCATAATCTTCAGGTTGCATTTCTCCCTGAGGCTTGCTTATCCTTGGGTACATGGTTGCAAATTTTAATTCTTGCCGGGCCTCATCATACGAAGCTTGTACTCTCGGTTCGGCGGGAGCATTATCTTCCTTTTCCTTGCGTCGCCTCATTCTATTTGCGCACGCTTCTTTTCCATAATCTACCTGTGCTATGAATTCGGCTGGTGATGATACTAGCCCATCTGCGAAAGGAACACCAGAAGGCAGGGCATAGGGATAGGTAATTTTCATAAGCACACGCATTTTCTTCTTCTGGAGAGTGACAGTTTGCGGAGAAAAGTGTGACACGTTCCATAGCTTGGCCTGAGAACTATTAGCAGGGCTAGGCATTTGTAGCGGCTGAATCAGAGATTCAGTCGTAAGGCTAATCAGTCGGGGAAGGATAGTTGCTGACTGGGTATCGGCTTGTTGCAATGGAAAATGATTAGTAAGCATAGCGGAAAAAGAATGGGGGCCGACAGGGGGAACATTTTCTGAAAGCGAGGTGAAGAAAGTCTGAGCGGTAGCAGTAGGCATAAGCATACTCGGAGGAGTAATTATAAACGGTTGTGCCTGCGAATACTGGGCAAATCCAACCGAATAAGCTGAACCAGAAGCAGAAGGTGGAGGGCTCAGGCTTATGACAGGAGTTGCCAACGGAGCAGGGGTGGCTACGAAGGAATGAGATGCAAGAGAAGAAGGAGCGAAATGTACCTACTGACTGGTCGGTGGTGGTTCCAGGATCGTTCGTGACTCTCCCGAAAACTCCAGCATTTGGCTAGCAGCGGGCACTTCTCCTCCGACGGGTTCTTGCAAAACACCTCTGATAATACTTTTCGTGCACTTCCTTTTCGCAGGCAGACCCTCACTAACTTTGGCAGTCGGATCTTTCTGATGAGGCGTTAGCCAGGCCGGTTCAGCGGCCCAAGTGCGTGTAAGCGAGCCCCTTGATATATTAAAACGTACATTAGTGGCCACATAGGCGGTCTGCTTGGAAGCCTCACCCTTTTGCGTCGAAGAGGATGATACTGCCGCTTCTACTTCATGCTCCTCGGATCCCTCTCCCTCTTCGCTCATGTTAGCACTAGAGTTCGGGTTGGGGTGGCCTTCATTCCACCATCTATCAAATTCCTGGTTGTCCTTCAATTGATTATAAGGAGCATCTAACTGTGTTGTTTCCTGGCGATATTTCCAAAAAGCTCTTATCTTTTCATCGCTCCATTCTTCGCCCCTTTTCAACTTGTTATACATGTTGCGCTCCATCAGAAGATTGTCCCTGGCCACGGCCACAGGAAAGTAGAACTTGTGCCATGGACCTCTGGTATCCGGTGTAAGGATTTGCGCTAATTCAACAAAATCTTCCTTTCTATCAGTCTGCGTATTAATCTGCTTCTTCGAGTATGGTCGAGGAATATGGGTAACCTTTATATGTGGCTCTGGTAGGTCGTTGAAAGGGTTGTACTCCCACTTATCATTTACCAGCACCAACCTTAGATGTGCCAGCTTCTCCTCTAGCAACTTGTGTGATTGTTTTTTAACTAGAGTTGCCGACTTGAAATTCTTCGAACAAGTGAAGAATTCCTTCCTCTTAACACTTCCGCTGCTACAGAACATGAAATCAATGACACACACCTGTCGGAAAACTTCCAGCGCGAGCACTCTATCAGTGACGCAAGCCAGGAGCATGAAATGTTTGCCAGTAAAGCCCTGCATTCGGAGGATTGTGAAATCCTTGCCTAAGAACCGGTCACAAGCATGGGTGTAGCCTTGCATAAATCCAGCTGCTCCGTGGTGAGCCGGACGATATCACCTTCTCCGATTAAATCATTCAAAACCGGGGCTATGAAATAGTCCGTGAAGGCATAATAGTCATATGTTGCGGAAAGGAAAGGTGTCCATGCAAACACCGGCTTTCTTTTGTTCTGCTCATCAAAAATTGATAGCGGAATAAATCGGGCGAAGAAATCGGGATTTTGGTGCAGGAACATGTGGACCAGGTAGGAAAGAAATCTAAAATTCTTTTCCGCCTGATAATTCTCCATTTGATGTATCATTTCTTCTACCATGAAGTCAGCAAAATCATACCAGAAGAGTTCATGCTGCTTGCGAAACTGTATCGCAGGGCCCAACTGAAAAGCCTCGATCTTCTCATTAGAGTCTCGGCCGCAAACAAATGCCAGCATGGACATGGGGTCCTGAAGTTCCTCGCGGAATGAACCACGCGATAAAGGGATACTTGGTGCCTTAGCGGACGCGATACCTTTCTTACTAGTTTCTTCTAACAAGAAATCGGAGCCGGTTTTCATTTTCTTCCATATTTTCTCCCTCTTGCTTGGACGAAAAGGTTCGATAGTCTCCTTCCTTCTGCTTGGATCTGGGATACATAACATGTGCTAGATAGCTTCTGGGCTGATATGAACCCTTAAATTGCGACCTTCAATGCAGTGGGTATCTGGATTATAGCGCTGAAAAGTCGCGTCGACCACCTCTGGGCAATAGTGCACCAATGGGACCATGTATTGCAGGAGACCGCTATACCAGACTCTACCTGCCGTGGATTGGTCTGCCTTTGCTGCTGATAACCTTGCACAAGCTGCCTCTCTGAGATATTTAGGGTTCTTTGCAAGTTTTGGGTCGTAGATATTATCCCATTTTTCCTTAACCTTTTTCTGGTTACTCCATTCCTTGGGTCTATCCAGCTCCTCCGTGTGGGCTCTTCTCATCTTCGCGGGTATACCAGGCGTGGCATATGCTACATCCTCGTACACGTATACCTCGTCCGAAGAACGAATAGCCGTGAACAATTCCTAGCTAATCTCTTCCTGCATCTGCAGGGCTGAAGATCCTGACATTTTTCTTTCTCTGCAGAATTTGTAAGCTCCTGACCTGCGAATTTGCTTGCTCTAGATAGACAGACAGAAAACACTTTGCACTTCCCTACGTTTGTAAAAGCCTTTGAAATATTTAAGCCTTTTTGTTGCAATAATAGCAACTTTTCCCAAGGTGGTAGGCGAAAGCAAGTCTTTTGCATTTAATTCGGCATGTACCGTTAATCCTACAACTCGTGCAAGATGAACTGATTGCTATTTCGAGGCGGCCGGATTTTATCATTGATTTTAAGAGATCGTGTGATATGCTTTGATTTCCTTGGAAATTGAACTTGCAATTGGCCTTCCAACGCTGCGTTAACATGCGCTGGTAATTAATATCCCGGCCGGAATGATTACGCCAAGCAAATGATCACCAGCTGAAAAAGATACGAGTATTGCCTTAGGCCCTGGGATGCACTTGAAATATGACACAATAGCCTACGGCCATACGTCATTTCACCAACAAGTGCCACCTTTTTAAAGCTAATTAATCAACTTCATTTAATTAAGCACGCCTTGAGCCATGCTATTATGCATGTACTAGCCCAAAATGTGAACAAACACAGACTCGGCCTTCGAGATGGCAGCCAACATACATCACATTTCTTAGAGGCGGATTGACATATGTCTTGTCAATTTTTTTATAAATAGGCCAATAGATAGCGAGCAAACATACTTAGCATTTAAGAGGTGATAGGTCAGTAGCAGATTGCTAAGCAAGTCCTTTCATAGATTAGGTGGTGAGCAAATTCGGCATTATCTTAGGAGACTTAGGGACAGTGTCAGGACGAATGGGTACCCCAATTCGTCTAACCTCGTTTAAATCACAGACATCATTCTTAGGTGAGATCTCCACTAGAAGGCTGAAAAGAATGACAAAGAACAAGCATTCGCTGGTTCTGGTAGCCATTAAGTGGGTCTTAGGCAAGGATTGCGTAGAATATGAGGATAAGTATAGGGTGAATACCGACATATGCTCACACTTTGTAGCGTCTATGCTGGACATCAGTGTTCCCCGACCACTTATCCTGAGGCTGGTGAAGGAAATCTTCCCAAAGAAACCTGAATGGGCTTGGTGAGGTCGTTGCACATGCTGCATATGGGATAGGCCTGCCAACAGCCAGCGACCTGCGTCACTTTATCGAAGAAGAAGCTGTCGTCGTATGGCTGCCATTCCTCAGCGGATTTTGCCTGCAGACCCGTGACCAGCACCAGCAAAGGGCTACTCAGGCCCTTCACTTCCTGTTTCAGAGCTACAACATGATACCTTTCTATGACGTAGACTGGTACACTAACTTCAGGAACCTGGTGTTCCAACCGCCACTGGCGGTTGTGCCAAATGATGCTACCAGTGTCGTCGACGAGCCCGTGGACGAGGAAGAAGCGGACGCTGCAGTGAATGCATCAGTTGCTGCCAGTTATTCCTTTGGATAGATAACCCCTTTCCCTGCTTGCTCAACATGTAACTTTCCTGTTTTAGATAAGCCTGATAAAAGGCTATCGTATATATAATGTACCCAGATACTTGTACATTTTGTAAATCGGCCTCCCAGCCATTTTGTAACTAAAGAACATATATATAAATATATACTTCTCGTTTTAAAGAAAATCCATACTCTTTTTTGCCTCTGTGTTTAAATTTTTTTGGGTTTGCTAGTTTTGTATGCTATTTCTCCATGCATGAATGTATTTTGTGTAAAGCAACTCTGGTGTTTTACCCGCCAACGACGATGAGCAAATGCGTAGAAAGACAACTGATTTTAGAAAAAGAACAGGCCACACACAGAAAAGGAAACAAAAGCGTTATTTACAACTGTACAAGGTAGAGCATAATGCTTAATGAAACAACTTAAGATGAATCCCATTGACCGGGATTCCTAACGGCTCTTGTTCCATATTTTCTAGCTCAAAAGCGTTGTGTTGTCTGGCCCGAATAATTTTGAAGGGTCCCTCCCATAGTCTATCAAATTTACCGTGCTGACATGGCTTTGCAGCCCTGCTGTCATATTTTAGCACTAATTCTCCACTTTTCAGACCTTGGTCGGAAGCCTTCTTGTCAAACCATCGTTTGATCACCTGTTGACGGCTTGTCATTGCTATTAGGGAATTCTCTCTTTTTTCTTGTACTTCCAACAGTTCGGCGAGCCGCACCTCCATGGCTCCATTTTGTTCTATCTCAAGAGATTTCAGTAACTGTATTGCTGGGATCTCCATAGAGATAGGTAATAGCGTCTCCTTCCCATATACCAGCTCATAGGGCGAAGTCTTGAGGACTTGCTTAGGAGTTATGCGGTTGGCCCAGAGCGCTTTTCGGAGATTCTTATGCTATTCCCTCTGGTGTTCTGAGCCAACCTTTTTAAGGAGTCGGACTAAGCTTTTATTTGTCGACTCGGCTAGGCCATTTCCCCGTGGATAATAGTTTGATGATGTTTTAAGGAATATGTCATTTTTTAATGCAAAGTGACATACTTTTGTACCTAGAAATGCTCAGGCGTTGTCCGAAATGATTGTCTTCAGAGGGCCGAACCTTGTCACCAGTACTTCAAGGAAGTCTACAATATCTGTTTCTGTTGCCCTCTTAAGGGGAACGGCTTCCGCCCACCTTGTGAAGTAGTCAGTAGCTGTTAAAATCCACTTATGTCCAGCACTAGAAACCGGATTGATCATTCCGATGAAGTCCAGGCCCCACTGCGCAAAATGGTTCATCCGCCACGATAGGTTTAAGGGGCATCGTTGAATTCTTCCTTCTGTCAAAGAAGAATTGACATTTTTTACAAGCCCTTACCAGAGAGTAGGAATTACTGAAAAGTGTAGGCCAGTAATATCCAGCTCGCAGGACTTTGGTGGCGGTAGTTTTGGCGGAGAAATGTCCACCTTCGTCGCTATTATGAAATGCGTCGAGAATCCTTTGCGCCTCCTCTGAAGTAACGCATCGCAGGAGCACACCATTGAAATTTCTTTTGAACAGAAGTCCTTCTACTATCGTATATCCTGAAGCCGGTAATACCTTCTCTTTTGGGATGAGAGGCCTAGCAGATACCTTCCGGTTTGCATGAAGTTCATTCTATTTGTCAGCCAATCGTCTTCCGATCCTTATTCATTTATCAGGATGAGTTCTGGCTGTTCCTCTTTGGCAGGTACCTCCTCGTTCTGTGCCATATACTCACACAATCCTCTGCCCTTAACAGTCTTGGTAGGCCTGACCTCGATGTCATACTCCAGGATCTTGGTAATCCAATTAGCCCTTTTTTCTGTAATCTCTCATTCCATGATATATTCCCGCACACTAGAATGCGCGACATATACCAGAACTTTGTTACAGGAAATTAAATGGCGGAATTTTTTAAGTCCCTTTACTATTGCAAAGGCATGTCTTTCGACGAAGTTATAATTCGCCTCATATTTCTTTAGCGTTCGGTAAATAGAACGCCATTGGATGCTCTCCCTTTCCTTCACTATCCTTTTGAGTCAGAACAGTAGCGATACTGGACTTGCTACTGAAGACATACATTATAAAGTCTTTGCATTGATCTGGATTAATTAACACCGGGGCTATGGAGATCGCTTCCTTGACCTTTTCAAATGCCTCCCGAGCCTCCATTGTCCACTTGAAAATTTGATCCCTTTTCAGCATTAGAGTGATCGGCCTAATCATTCCCGCAAAATCAGAAATAAATTTGCTGACGAAATTTACCTTGCCGAGAAAAGACTGGACACCTTTCTTATTTACCAGAAGGGGAAGCTCCTTAATAGCCTTTACTCATTCGGGGTCAATTGAAATACCTTCTTTAGATACAACATGCCCTAACAGCTTACCCTGAGGTACTCCGAATACACATTTCTTTGGATTTAAGGAAACCCAGAACTCCTGGCACTTTTGAAAAACTAATTCCAAATGATCAAAATGATCATCTTTAGATTTAGAGAACACAGTAAGGTCATCCAAATAGATTAGAATAAATTTATTGACCAATTCACTGAATGCGATGTCCATAGCTCGCTAGAAAGTTGCCACTGCATTGGATAAACCAAAAGGCATTTTAGCATATGCAAATGTTCCCCACTTGGTGGTGAACGTAGTCTTGTGCTGATCTTCTTCTTTAACTCGAATCTGGTTATAGCCAGAGAAGCCATCCAGCAGAGAGAACATTTCCGATCCTGCGACAGTTTGGAGGATTGACTCCATAGAAGGCAACGAATAGTGATCCTTTAGAGATGCTTTGTTGAGGTCTCCGAAGTCTACGCATAAGCGGATATCGCCATTCTTCTTTCTGACTGGTACCAGGTTCGATACCCAAGTACTATGTTTGATTGGGAAGACGATACGTGACTCAATGAGCTTGGTTAGCTCTTGTACCATCAGGGCCTCAACTTTAGGGTTGACTGGCCTCTGTTTCTGTCGGACTGGTTTCGCACCTTCTGTTAGCTCAATAGTATGTTGAATGATGCCAAGATCGTAACCCTCCAGATCATCGTAGGACCAGGCCACTACATATTTTTTGCAGAAACTGATAAGCCTTTCTCTTTCTCATTGTGGGACATCTTTTCCGACCCGGAGATTCCTGTCATCGGAGACCCGAAGGTTTTCATAATCACTTTTGTCTGCCACGAATTTCCACTTATCATTTCGGGCGTCATTACAATCGAAAAAATTCTCGAGAGTAACTAACCCTTTTGGAAGTTTATTTGACCTAAGCTGCATAATTTGTCCTTCATAGGCCTCGGCGATCTTCGGTTGAAGTTGATCAGCGAATTCTCCCGAGTGTTGGATAAACGAGGCGATGTGCTCATCGCTCTCAAAGACTTGCCAACTCTGATCATTGTCAAGAATCGTTGGTCGAACAAGCACTCGTACTGAATATTTATTCTGAAGCAAGTCAGAGACAGGATCAAACTGAGTGCCGATCACCGCCATGCGATCTGCATCGCTATTCTGCATTCGGGGAATGGTCAGGATGTTAAAAGCTTCAAATCCTTCAATCAAGTCCCAGATTCGATGCCGATAGGATCTCATTCGGACATTCTTCACTGCGGAGATTCCTCGGACCTGATTAACTACTAGTTCAGAATCTCTGAACACAATCAATTGCTTAATACCCATTCGTTCCGCTAGGCTTAGGCCTTGGACTAACCCTTCATATTCAGCCTCGTTGTTTGAACAGGCGAATTGGAAACGGAAAGACCTCAACAATTTCTCATTCTGCGGGGATATTAGACATACCCCGGCTCCAGCTCCAACTTTGCTCCTCGCTCCGTCAAAATACAACATCCATGGCTCATTTGCTTGGTTATCGTCGGATTCTTTGACGACCTTCGGAAGAACTTGGTCTTCATCATAAATCACATATGTGCCCAATCCGGTAGCATGATAATTCCCAAAAGGATCATTATTTATGTGTTCACTCAATAGAGCATCTTCCTTATCATTTCGGTCTCTGCTCACCTCCTCCTCCTCTAGCAGTTCGACATTGTACATGTCCTGCTTGGTGATGGAGGTATGTGCGGCCTCAAAATTGATCAGGGCCTCATCCGCCACGTGTTCGGAATGTAGAGCCTCCGATTCTATCTTTATTTTCACACCATGCTTGGTCCTAAGTATTAGATGTGACCAATCTAAAGACAAATATCCGCCCACCTTTGAAGTAAATTCTCAAGATAGACAGAGACCGAACATAGGAGGAACATCTATGATCACTGTATCTTGCGGGACCGTGATACTTGGGCAGACAAATAGAGTTAACGGAAGCGCTTTGATGACACCCACAGTATCAACTTTATTTCCATCTAGCTGCATCACCCCCTTCTTCATAGGTTCGTAGCTGAGCCCCAAGGCTTCGGCTATCATTTTTGGCATAACCGTTGTACTAGTGCCAGAATCAATCATAGCATTGTGTAACAACTTCTTCCCTACAATGAGAGTCAAGAAAAAGGGTTGAGGTTTTGGCCTACCTCCACCTTCCGCATGGGATCCCTTCGTTTTGTCTGAAAGAATTTTAGCTAGTGGCATTTGATAAACCCCCTCCTTACTGGCAGACGGCTCTGTTGGTGCTGAGTTGATCTCTTGTTGAAGCGCCTTTTGTAGCATAGTTTTCTGTTCCGGGATAGCTAGCATGTCCCATAAAAACACATTAGCGGATGATTTCTTCAATTGCTCCACCACATTAAAAGGTGACGAGCTCAGAGATTTCTGCTCCTTTGCTTTTGTTATAATAATCTCCTTTCGTGGTTGAGAAGGCGAAGAGACGGTCGAAGCGCCAAGAATTTGATTAGACACGCCTTTGCATTGCGGGTTGTCCGAAAATGAAACAACAGGCTCACCAGTGAATCTCCTCTTTGAGCGTGTGTTATAGTCCGACTGTACCTACGACATTTCGGCTGTGGATGTGTCATTGGCAAACACCATTTCCTCATCTTCCATCCATGAGAAGAGCGCATGATCAGACACAATATCAGACTCTTGCTCTAAGGACATTCCTTGCATTTGCGCAGTAAGGACCGCATTCTCCATTGCCGAGGCATATATGTATTCTTCATTTTCTGTTGCAGTACCTTGATTGCGTTGTTCTGCCATTTTCTGTTGTAAGTTGCCACGCGGACAATTTCAAGGCATATGTGCATCATTGCAGGGGAAACACCATGGATTGATGTAATCAATAAGATTATTTTGTCCCATGGTTAATTCTCTACTTGAGCTTGGCGATGCACCTATCAGCGGCGTAGGCACCGGGACTATTTGGTTGGTAGTCGGCGCTGATGGATTAGTGCGAGGCGCACTTTGATATTGATTTTGCTGATAAGTAGACTGTCCACCTTGATAGTTTTGATATGCGGGTCGTGGAGGCATTGCTTGGTTCTGCTTGAGAGTTATATTATTCGCCATAGTTCGCAACATCTCCTTGAGGTCGCCCATTTCATCCTTGGGAGAACCCGATGTGGAAGCCAAGTTTTCAGGAGTGGCTGCATATGAGTACATCGACTGGGGAGTTGCTGGCGCACTGGTCGATGCGGCTTCTTGTGCAGAGGTCGATATCTCAGGAAATATTGGGATAATAGGTCGAGGAGGCAACTTTCCGCAATCTATCAAATGATTCTCAGCTTTGATAGCGGTAGCATAAGCATCTGGTAAAGTGGCTCCTCCCAAAGACTTGATCATTACAGAAATGTCGGGGTTAATGAACTTCAGATAAAATATGAATGCCAGTTCTGGAGTTGGGCGGATAGTCGCAGTAATCCTCTGCCAATTTGAGTGAAATCGGGCATTAAAATCTGTCAGGGCCTCCTGGGGCGCTCGTCTTATGACAGATAGCTAATAATATAACGAAGAACGATCTCCGTCATTTGAGAGCCTTTCATAGAATGGATCTCCAAGGTCATCCCAAGTGCGAATTGAATTTAGAGTCAGCGTCCGGTACCAATCCAGGGCCTTGTCTTTGAAGGACGCAGCGAGGAGCCTCAGGGCTACATTTTGCGCTGTAATACCGTGTACCAGACATACATCTGCGACATCCTGTAAATGTTCTACTGGCGTTTTTGTGTTGTCCACGACAAATTTAGGAAGAGCTTTCAGGGCCGAAACCAGGATAGCGCCCCAAACAGCAGGCGCTATCGGAGCTACCAAGGGACTTCCAGCATCCCATGCTACATAGTTTTTGTTCGCGGCCGGCAACATGGTGAGAGGAAGATGGGAATGGAACGGTTACTAACTGATTTGCGGCCTGGATTATTCCTAGCGGAGGTACTAGTAAACCTGGGTTATTTGCAGTCTGGGATCTAGTTACAGGTGATGGCTCATACACCCCTCTATAAGGCAATTTCATTAGTTTGGGTCCCACCGGGCGTGCCAGAAAAATGATAAACTGTTGACGCCAAAAATTGGCAAGGTAACAGTGCCTTATGGGAAACCCAATTCAAGGGGGACCCTTTGCGCCAAACTGAATGACTTCCGGATTTTAAAGAAGCCGACTTCATTTATAATGGTTTTTTTTTGGAAAGGGAAAAAGAAACAGATATAATGAAGCAAAATCTAATCTAAGGCGATGCGCCAAAGTTTGCTGATGGGCACGATAAATCATAGACTTAAGGGCCTGAATGGTGTTATCTTGTTCCAAAACGTCAGAAACTTAAAACTATAGCATAAACAGTTTATTTATTGACATAAAATAATATCGCATACATCCTTACTACTAAGAAGAGTCATTTAGACATGATTTAGATAAGCAAGCTTGTATTCAATATATAGAAGTCTTGTTAAATGAAATGCTTAAAACAATAAAAGGCACAATTTACAGTTTGATCAAAACATGAAAAAAAGAAAGGCCGAACAGTGGGCACAGTCTGAAATTTTATTGCAAATAAACATGTAAAAGAGGTCTGGTGTCTCTTGCTAAAACCAGTATTCTTTTTTTTAAAGCTCTTGGATCTATTTTCTGTTGGACCTCGTCTTTGTTGACAGAGAGAGTATATATATAGTTGGAAAGAAAACTCCCACCGCTTTGGAAAGCTGTAACATAAAAGATCCCACAATCCCCTGTAATGATGCAAGAATCGAAAGATTCCCAATGCCGTTACAACAGTAATGAGCTAGAACATGGCATCTGGTCATTCAGTTGCATGGGCGCCCTTTGTAATGATGGCAGTGGTCCCAGCCATACCTGAGGCGACAAGTGTCATCCACCGCTTGAAGAACCATGAAGAGCAGCATCCAATAACATAATCTCGCCAGCCAGCCTATCGCCCGCCTCAAGGATCAGTTGTAAGGTACGTGGCATCCTGTCGCAGAATGAAAAACTCTCTCCTTGCTGCCGAGAGATTGCGAAGATGCAACAAGTGTCCAATGAGCTGAGGTCCTTCTTCATGTGGAGAGAAAGCCGCATCAACCGGGTGCGAAAGACGCGTGGCAGCGTTTCGCAGCCTGCGGTTGTTCACCACCCTGTTGTGTTAAAAGATCTGCGAACGATTGCCAGTTAGCAGAAGGTAGGGCCCGCCAATACCTATTAGACAGTAGAAAGAAAACCTCGAGCAAGCACTACGCAGCCCGCGGTTGTTCATTTTGTTCCCGCATGAAAAGCTTGCGATATGCCGCCACGTAGCAAGATGTGGGTCCCTCTAACAATCTTTAGAAGTGATGGCCCCAGCAGAAGGCTTTCGCAACTCGAAGAGACTTCAAGGCAAAAAGAAATAAAAACCTCCGCAAGTGAGACACGTGGACACCCAGTGAAGCCTCTTAGGACCCGAAAGGGAAGCCGCTATCCAGAGCTGCGAAGAGAGGATGTGTACAGCGGGAGATCAACACTCGATGGAAAGCCGACCAAACTCAGCGACTCACAGGCCGACGCACACACATTCACAAAAAGAAACCCGAAGGGAGCTGTTCAAATATTTATTTTAACAGTTCTTTTTGCCAGATGTTATCGCAATAAGAGTATATGGATGTCCCCAAGCCCCACATGTTTTTCCCAAGTTTGTTCCTCTCCAATTGGATTTCTTAGAGTTTATGAGGCAAATGTTATGGATGGAGAAGGAGGTCATGCATAAATAGAAGAAAGGCACATTCTTTCCTAACTTGACCGTATGTGAAGAATTGTCTGTTGGATTTGTTACTCTTGAGGAGTTGTAACATTATTTGAAAACAAGATATTCTTTGGAGTCTAGGGGAGAAAGGGTCTTTGACCCCAAGTGCCACATGAATTTTGTGAGGAAAACAATCCTCACTAAGTTTAGGAGCACCCATAATGTTGACTACGAGGAGGATGTGATAAGAAACTGCTTGACTCTCCAAGAAGTATTTCAGAGGAGAAGAAAATGGACGATATTAACAAAATTAGAGGAAGAAAAGAGGAAGAAAAACATCAATTTCTTGGGATTTTATACAGATGTAATGTTGAAACCCATCAAGAGGATCCACCTATTGATTAATAATTTTGAGAAATTATATGATAAATCAAGAATAGAGTTGGAGAAGCCCACCAAATTGCCTACCAAAAGACCAAGTGGAGTTGTAATCTTTGAGCCTCCTTCAAACACTACTTCAATGCAATATGCTTCTCCAGAATCACCTCTAGAGCAATTAGGGCCCAAGAGACAAAGGGTACAGAAGTTGAATTCCCTTGTATCATACAAGATAAGTGAAGAGGTTGGAGATACAGAGGAGGTGGCCTGTGTTCTAAGGCACTTAAAAGATGATGTCGAAGTCGATCAACCACTCCAAAAGCATGAAACTAAAGCACACAAACCAGAGGCAAGGGTGGATATGTATGCAAAAGGTGAGCAGTAGATGCATGATGATGAAAGAATTATTGCAGCCCTCAGATTCATGGAGGATGATGAATTTATCAACACCCTAGAATTCAAAGACTTCTGGATTAAAACAAAAACTGAAAGAGTTTGAGGACATAGTTGAGATAAACAAGATGGCTGCTGAGGAATCTCA